>JAGFZM010006397.1:0-12163 GCA_017657215.1 Limnothrissa miodon | reverse complement strand
CAGTTTAACTGTGTACTGTTGATATGGTGCATTGGAAAGTCAATTTTAGTCAGTGCATTGGAGGTCAACTTTAAAGGAACCTTGGATATTAAGTTATTTCAGGTGTTAGAGACACAACAAAGCAGTTTTAGCATAACAAACATAGAGTGATATTTTTACCTGAAAATGTAGGTTGGGAACCCGGATGTACTTCTATCAAATATCATTTTTTTTCTGCATGCCCATCTGGTGACTAGTCATTGAGATAAATTACAGGAACCAATCCGAGCCATTTATTAGCTCAAAATCATAAAACACATGTGCTTAGGGACAGACATTATATCATTTACAGTCAATGAAGCAGCTGCATCAGTGTCTATTGATGGATGTTTGCACATCTGATCAAAATAATGAGTTTTGAAGAGTAGTGGTTTAACGCTTCATTTTGGGTTCAAATATCATGCTGGTTATACCTCTGTAATAGCAGGTCAATAACTCATGCTAGACCCTACAGCTTCACTGATGTAGATTCAGGTTCAAACATCTAAAACAGTACATGATTGTGCATTTTTTAATACTCATCAATTAAAGTTGTTCTTTACATAAGACTTCATGTGTTTCTGTCTTCCACAGCTTGCGATTGAAAAGTATGAAGGCATGTTTCCAGCCTTCTCAGACTCAAGAGAGTGTAAGCTTTTGAAGGTAAAAATCACTTTCTTCATTCTGCCATCTGCCATGTTGCCTGAGACAGCAAGTGAGAAACATCTGATGGCAGTAATAAGGCTGCTGACAGCTGTGACATTATACATTATTATACATTATCTGTAGTATGGGTGGAATATAGCGTGGACTCCTTTGTGCATTTGTTCCAGTACTGAATGATAGTGTGCTTGAGGACTCTTGACCCGTTGTTTGAGCTTCTTTACGAAAAGCCTATAATGTACTAGTGGTTGCCATGTTGTATTTTGCACACCACTGCAGGCTAGAGATGGAAATTGATTTGAAATGAATGTTCATCGTAGGATAATGCTGCTTCAGATGTGATGAAGCAGTGGAGTGAGGATTGTTTACAATCAGTCTAAAAGAAGAGCTAGAAGCAAAAAATCCTGCGAATGAATTGGATAGAACTCTGTCAGAAGAAGCAAAAATGACTTTGTGATCTGTGATTTCAAAATCCCATCACATTTTGCACTGAGGTGTTTGAGCTAAAGCTGGTGGATTTACCATCCTTCATTGGAAATTCTGGAAAGTGCATGAAGCTTTTGACATGAATGTGTCACCCATGCCCTGGGAATGGATGATGTTCTACATTCCAAAGTCATCCTGGATAATGATTCCCAAAGCTCTAATCAGAGAGAATTGTCACATATTTCAGGAGCTGTTGGGGAATCCATCTAAACAGATTCTGGATACTAAAATTAACTCAATTACCTAGTTATTTGTCACTTAGACACCCCCACCCCCATCCTCCTCCTCATTTGAAAATGAATACTGACAAGACCTCAATATAGGATGCTTAGAAAGAGCTCACTTTTGCATTTTTGAAATGCAATATTAGGCTGTGTGTGGTGCTTTGTTATCAATCACCCACTTTTCCTAAATGGGATTCACATTTATTAGTAAAGCTTTTTACTGGTTTAAGTCAAAACACTTTAAAATATAATGCTTTGTGAAGAGGAATATAATTTATAAATATAATAATTGCTTCATAGTATGACCATTAAGTCAGACGGCAAGTTACCAAACTGCAGTTACCGCAAAATTTGAGATGTTGGCCTGTTTCCGTTTGGGTGGAAAGTAAGTTGAGGAATGAATGTATGTGTGTCCCCTGTAAAACATTAGACTCAGTTTCCAGTTGAAGTCTGAATGAGAATTTCTGGTGTCTTTTTCAGAAACTGCTGGAGGCCCATGAGGAGCAGAATAGCGAAGCATTCACTGAGGCGGTAAGAAACAGGCAGCTGATTTCAATACTTGACTTAAGATTGAAACATGTGAACACAGGGTGCAAATGAAACCTACTCTTTATGGAGGAAGTGGATCCCAGACAGCCCTCTTTAGGTGCAGTTTGAAACTATTGGTTTGATTTTTTTATATATATATAATGGTGTCAGCACTGCTCCTCAAACAGCTGTTTGGAAGGCTGAGTTCTCACTAGTCTACCAGTTAAAGACTACTGCTAGTTTCTCCAATCTAGCTTCCCTAAAGTAGCGCATAAAGCTCATGCGTAAGTAAAAAAGAAATTCAATTCACAATTTTTACTACCATCCCCGATACATTATTTTATCTTGGGTTGTTGTCAGGTCAAAGAGTTTGACTCCATCTCCCGTATCGACCAGTGGTTGACCACCATGTTGCTGCGGATCAAGAAGACCATTCAAGGAGATGCTGGTGACCTCAAGTGAAGCAGCAACCCCATTGGCCAGTTTCATTTCCCACACACTCATTATATTGTTTTTGTGTGGCAATCCTCAGTGCTAATCAAATAAAACGTTCAGTGTGGATGATGTGTTTCAGAGTTAAACAGCATTACAGCTGGCTGACACTGAAACAGACAAGCATCTACACTTTGATAATATTCATTGTCAGTAGCCTAGAGGTAAAGCCATGATCCTCAAATGTTATAGGTTGCACAGCTAGTGTTGTTCTTGGTACCCTCATCCGACAAAGGGATGCATTTAACCTTTAAAATCTTGGGACCTTTTTTGCCGTTATCACTGTTATTGCTGTGTATGAGCTGTTGCCAATGGTCATAAGTGTCATGTACTCAATAAAGTCTTGCATGATGTGCATTTGTCTTTCAAAATGTTTACTAACAGATTATGTGTCTATTGTAAGTCGCCTTTATTTTCATTTTCATCCAGTGCCATTTTTGTTTATTGTGACCTTATTATATAAAGATTGAAAAACATGGAAAAAAAAACAAGCTGTAAAAAAATAGCTTCCTATTTGTCTTCAATGTTTGAATTCACTGTTTGAGTCAGATAACAGGTTCTAACAACTGGAATGTTATATTTTGGTGAAACAATGAAAATGGCAAAATGTTTGACTTGGTGATATTGACACATAAGCCACAAGGCATGCTTGTGCAATCCTTATCCATTCTTATTAAGATTATATAACAGATGCACACGTATATGTCAGAATCAACATTTAACAATTTCTCATATATTTATGTTATCAGTATTTTTGTCTTTATTATCTATATGACTGATTATTTTGTTGACCAAGATTTTGAATGAAATATTCTCATTGGTATGCAATCAATAGTGTGGTAAATGGTTACATTGTAGCACTTTTTTTTGTTAATCATGTTAAATATGAAGCTCATTATCCAACAGATATAAACGGATGGTTGAAGTATGGCAGTTGGGGGTGGGGGTGTGCAATTCAAATAATATCAGACATTTCTGCATCTCCCCTTAAGTAGTTCTGGCTACTGTAATGAAGTATTCAAACGTGTCTCATGATTGTTTGTATGATGTGATGATCAGAATAAATGGGAATAAAATATTAGTATCTCCACTTAAGTTGAATGAACTTTCTTTCGGACAGCCGCGACGTTACAACACATCGACTATACCCTCAAATCTGAAACAAAACCATGCGTAACGTAGCCTTCTAGGATCAAACCTTGCGTTCCAGGGTTGTTGCATTTTTTGATATTAGAACGTTAGTAGAGCAGTAATTGAAACAATGTATCACCAACAGTTGAATTCCGTTTCATAGAAATAAATGGCTTTTATGTAGCCCCAAGTCGATGCGAGTTTAGCCTGTAGGCCTATAGCAGCTCAAATTCAAGAAGAAATCAACAACCGTTAACATGGGACATCCTAAGTATGCGGTGGAAACTTTCAAGAATACCAAATTGCCTCGTGTTGGAAAATATGTATTACTGGATTTTCTCGGAAATAATATTTTTCAAGCAGCTAACATAGACACTGGCAAGGAATTGGTATGCAAGGTAGACAACAGAGAGAGGTTGTGTTTGAGTTGCCTAGATAGTTTATTCTTAACCAAAATATTTTGTTTTTATGTTTGCTTCTGTCCTCTTTCCGGCAGGTGTTCTGCATCACCCGTTACTATCAATCAATGGCCATATGCTTTCAAGTCCCAGAACACAAGAATTTGAACCATATTGTGGATATTGTTTTTGTAGACACGGTGGCCTATGTATTCTTTGAACATAGCTATGGAGATCTACACTCTTGTTTGAAGTCTATAAAAAAAATTCAAGAGGATAAAGCGGCAAGACTATTTCATCAGATAGTCTCAGCTGTTGCACATTGTCATGATAATGGTATTATTCTAAAGGACTTAAAATTGAAAAGATTTCTCTTCAAAGATGAGGACAGGTAAGCTACTTCTCCCTAAAGTCTTAGGCCAAGGTAGTAAGCCTCAGCCTGAGCCTTTTACTTCATTTACATTCCTGACTTTAGCCTATGGCAAATCTCTCTGCTGCAGATCATTAACAATACTAGACCTTTTATTTTGTATTTCATCAGATCTTACTTAAAGCTTGACACCTTGGAGGATGCATACCTTGCAGGGCAGGGAGATGACTGTCCGTCACGAATGCATGACTGTCTTGCTTACATAAGTCCAGAGGCTCTGGAAGCAGAGAAGAAATCCTCAGGAAAAGCTGCAGATGTTTGGTGCTTAGGGATCATGCTTTACACCATCTTAGTGGGACATTATCCTTTTAATGACATTGACCACAGTTCCCTCTTTCGAAAGATCAAGCTTTGTAAATTTAGATTTCCAGATTCACTGTCCCCCAAATCCAAATGCCTCATCCACAACATCCTTCGACCAGATCCCATGGAACGGCTGACAGCCAGAGAAATACTGGAGCATCCTTGGTTTTCTTCAAATAACTGGACTGGAAATGCGGCAAGAGACTTGTCTGATAAAGAATGCTGTGACCAGATGGTCCCAAGTCTAGTGAATGAGAAGAGATAGATCTGGGAAAAGTGTCGGCTACACTAGCTTTTAGGTTTATTTAATTGTCAGAATTCTGTGCCTTATACATTATGCAAGCCCAACAGTTTCATGCAAAGACATTTTTGAATGATGAAAATGTGCCTTTAGCAGCCAAGAACATAAAAATGTGTGAATGATTGTTTCACACTAAAAGTTCTTTCATTATCCTAACAGCTAACATAACTTTGAGTGACACCTGTTAGTAATTGTCTCTCAGTGTGGTCTAGCAGACCTAATAACCAGTAGGTGGCACTATAAATACGATGAAAGGATGTATTTGGATATTTGCAATGCCATGTATGGCTATGTTGGGGTGAAAGTAGAAAGCAGAAATCATGCATATATGCATAGGCCTATGTATTTTAGGCTTTCAGTTTAGGTTGTGAGCCTTATTACTCAGGTCAACATTGAGCAGGGTGTGCAAAGGGAGTGCAGAGATATAGCTGACATGGCTAATTTTTATGTTTTATGTCATTCTACAATGAAGAGGTGAATAGCCTAATATTTAGAAAAGAATAAAAAAACTGATAGTTTGCCCTTGTTAGTCAAATGTCTCTGTACTATGATAGGCCTTTGGGTAAGACAGGATTAAATTCTCCTCAACTTTGATGTCCATGCATTATTATCATTATTATTACAATTAGTATTATTGTTGTTGATGATGATGATGATAACGATGATGTTATTGTTATTATTGGGATGGTTGTTTTGTTGTCGTTGCACAGCTACGATACACTCACAGATAAAACTGCCTAAGCTGAATAAAGCTGCTACACGTATAGATGAAGTAGAGTGCCGTATTCGGGCAGTGAGGGGCGCTATGAGACTGCCTGTCACTGACGGTAAGTGGGAGGAGCGGGCCAGGAAAGAAGCCGCTGTACGCTGAGTGTGTTGAGTACGTGTGTGTATGTGTGACCAGGCCGTCGCCCGCTCCCATACGCCGAGGCTGAGAAAACAGTGGGAATTGGAGAGCTCCGTAGCATCTGCCAACAGCATTCACTTTGCGGACAATTCATTACTCAAACGAAGTAGTTGTGTGCATTTGAATGGGCATACAAAGTGACAGAAGCCGTGTTGTCGTCTTATGCTAGCTACGTAACGTTAGTTTAGACTGACAATGAAACAAAAGCGTGCAATGTGTCAAGGGGAACATTCCAATTAAAGCGCCACAGCAAATTCAAGGACACCGGAGCTATAATTTAAAAGGTAAGAGAAATTCAGTCAATCAGACTATATAGCTGTTATAGTGTAAGACTGTGGCTACCATCTACGTCTTAGGCGGTTTTGCATAATTATGGTTATGACGGGCCAGGTTTTTCTACTGTGCTAACGTAAGTTACATTATCCCCTCTTTAAAAGCTTTATTCTGGTGCGTGTACTCTGTGTGCGCGCAAGCGCCTGGACTTAAACATTTTCTAGAGAAAGGTCCTGGCCAAGGGAACGATCGTTTCCAACTAACATAGTGCGATCTAGCCTACTTCTGGAAGTATCGTGAAGAAATGGCTGGCAGGTTTAAACCCATGCAAGTGGAGGGAACAAATGCTGTCCACCACAGCAGGTGTTTCCACATTGTGTTTTTTCCACGACTTTCTCCGTGCCACCGCTTTTCTGTTACCTATGTTATAGACATACCCGTTTTACAATATGGTCCATTTTTGTACACTTAACACACAACAGTAATCGTCCATTACGCAGGTACATTTGGTAATTGTTGTTAATTTCTGATATGGTAAGATTTGATCTCTGATAGAAGTTCTCTAGTTCACTGTAGACCTTGTCGCCACGGGGGTTATGACTGACCAACATTAGTGTGACATTTAATTTCAGCTGACATGATCTAGTACAGCCTTTATTGCTAGTCATTTTAGGCTTATAAATATTTGTCCCTAAGTAGTATTTCATAATGTTTGCCCACCCCCTGGTGTGTAGCCTACTTTAGGCTACCTGGCAGTGGACCTGTTCAATCAACTGAAAATGTAATCCGCTAGTCTTTAACTGATTTGAATGAAGAAAAACAAAAAGAAACCGTGACCTGATTGAAATACAAAATGTCAAGTTTGCATCTGCAGTATTGACAGACATTTGTACACCATTCATCAATTGTAGCCTACAAACAAACATGTTCTTCTGCTCTAAGAGCGAGCATGACCATGAATTTCTTGTGAGTTTCAATGCTGCACAATAATTAGGTGACAGCTCTTGAGTAGTCAGAAGTGGTTGGGGCAGTTTGTCTGTTATTGTAGATAGAACAAAGGATGTTGCATTGTGGGCCATTCTCACTGGGGCACTGTCAAGAGCTCTCTGGGCAGATTCTGTGAAAAGCTACCCATTGGTCTGTTCTTTCAGCTCGCTCAGGTGTCCTGATTTTAAAATTCACAAACTAAGAAGAGGACCTGTAGCGATTCTGTGTCAAATGAGATTTTTATTTATCAATGAGGTTTTTATTTATGACAATTTTTAAGGAATCGACAAATGTTAAGCCCATTCTTGAAAGGGGGCATTTATGCTGATTTAAATCTGTTCCTATATGGATGTGTTGATTCCATATGGGGGCACATGAATATATAATGTGAAAAATTAATGACTAGGAATATGATTATAATTACTTGGACGATTGTTTAAAAATAAAGATTTTTTTAAGACCTTAGTAATTTGTCAGACAAGCATCCAAACAATTTATTAGGTTATAAGAAATCCGCTCTCAGGGATTTCAGAGGCTCTGGGAAAGAAAAGATAATATTATTTTAAAGAAAATATTATTATCACAGAATATTATCACATAATATTGTCACATGTATTGTTGATGCCCTGCTGGTTCTTCACCCTGTGATCAGATGAACTGGGGAGAAGTCTTGGACATTGCGTTTATATGAAACGCTTCCTGAGGGTTGTGCTACTCAGTAACACATCTTCAGAAAGTATTTCTTCAGAGCATTGCCATTGTGTGGTGACAGTATGCTGGTTTTGGCTCTAATAAATAATTTGATTGCTTCTTGACCTCACAGCTCATGGTGGCACGCTTTCACTCTGACTGTGAAGAAGACAGACAAAGTGCAGATAGAATGAATGCGGAGGCAAGGTAGTAGGGATGCGGTAGTCTGTTGACTTCATATTGGGAATGCATTAAAGCATGTTTAAGCAATTAATCAAATCATTGAATTGCCATTGAAATGGCATTATTAGATAAATTGCACATAGAAAAACATCCCAAAAAGAAAATTATCTCTTGTAAATGTATTATTTAAAAGTGGATATGGCTTTTAGAATGCTTTGTAATAATAGTAGTCCAAAACACCTATCCAATGGTATTAGGTAGTGACTTAACAACATTATATAATTTTTTTTTTTTACTAATCTATAGTAGTATATAGGTATTTTTTATTTTTTTTACTAATCTATAGTAGTATATAGGTATATAAGTATTTAGGTTGAGAACTGAAATAATTCTTTAAATGTTAAAATATGACCCTGTGTTTTTTTGTGAAATCTAGACAGCACAATAGACTATTCCCTCAATATTTCCCTCTAGACACACACACACACACACACACACACACACACACACACACACACACACACACCACAGAGAAGGAGTCTGTCACCATCAGTCACTTCATCAGTCTTTCACTGTGGTGCCACCTGCACCAAGCTGGTTTCCTTACACAAGTCATCCATCCAACTGTTTTTTTAAATGGACCTGTTTCAAGCACTGCTGTGGACTGGCTGCTAGAGGTAGAGCTGAGTCTCTGCTGCCTCCTCTAGATTGCTCACGTGATAAAAACCGCTGCACGGATTTAGATCAAATATATATTTATATTTTCTGCTTATCTGAGAGATCAGTATGTCGTTTTCACAGACCCAAACAAATTACACGTCCTAGTGATTAAATCCCAACAGTGGACACAAAGGATTTTAAAAATAAGTCTAAATGTGAATCACCTGACAAATATTTTAACACAGCAACAAAACACCTATTGCCTGATGATATAAAGCAATGGAAAAAAAAAACATTTTATTATCATTAACTGTAAAATATAATTCTGGCTTTTAACAAATGGTAGCATGTTCCTACATGCTGTTTAAAGACACTTATCAGTCATATGCTTATGTTGGTAGAATAGGCTAAAAATAAATGTATTAATATACACCCGAGCAATTGATTGTGGTTTAGACATTCATGCACACATAGAGCATTGTGCACTCTGATATTCATGTGTCTCAACACTGGCCCGTTGAACACTGCTGAATATTGTCATGGTTTTGGAACTTACAGGTAGTCAGACAACACATACTATTTTTTTTAAATCCTTCCCTGCAGTTCTGAAAAAAATAACATGATGAATCATGCTGTTTTTGTTTGTTGAAACCTTTTAATTGTTGCAGCATTAAACAGAAACCACAAGATGTATCCATGGCTAATCATGCACTGTTAATATAGAATTAAAAAAAAATTCAGGTGGGCTATGTGAACATACTACTTGCATATTTATCAACAAGTTACCAGAAGCCATTAATTCCTAAACAATTAAAAATGCACATTTATAACCTAAAAAAAACATCTCAATTATACCAGAGTCTGGATGGTTCTCTTATCACAACTAGGGCAACTTCCAACCAAGCTGAAATAATTAGATACCTTTCCAAAAGTGTTGTGAGATGCACTTTAATTAGACTAAGCTTCTCACTGCAGAGTAGAATGGCAGAGTCATTAGTCTTCGTTTAGACGGAGTTGTCCATCTAGCTACATCTGATAGATCCAGCGGTCATGCAGCTGGTCGCCTTGGCAAAAGCACGGAGAAGGAAAGACGGGTTACTTCACACATACAGCTGTGTTGTCGACACATTAGGAGAAAGACGAGGAAAACGGGAGACAGGAGAAAGACTAGGAAGCACTGATTGCTTGCTGGCAGTAGATTACACCATTACACTGGCGAATTGAAGTCTTGAATAAAGATGATTTTTCTTTTTTTATTATTTTTAAAGCTAAAAGCATGGTTAAGGTTTGATCAACAATGAAGTTTGGTGAAAGCTTGTGTGAATGTAACCTTGTGCTAGTTTTGTTATTGAATAAATATTGTGCACTCACATCTTTGCTCTGAACATTTAATATGCCTGGAAAATAGCAAATGGAACGGCTGCATCAGTTCAAAAGAAAAATAATATAACATACTCTCTGAAGCATGTAATAGTCTCTATGCGTTACTAAGAATTTCTAATCCAGATTAATTCAGAAAAGTGTGTTTGTTTTTTGTTGTTCTCACATTGCAGTTTTAATTGGGGACAAAAATTTTATTCACAGTTTTTAACGATTTGTCATTTGCATTTAAGTGTTTTGATATTTATTAAGCATAATATAAGCAGGGACAAGTCATTATAATTATTTAGATTTTCGATTGACTTCTCTTTATCAACAGGAAAGGTGGATTTGGAAGAACGAAGAATAACCTTTAATGGTAATGTGATTCCTACAGACTTCATTCGGTAAGTATCTCAGGTGACTAATTTTAATGGAAATGTTATTAGCCTCAGTCAAAATTAACTGATTTATATTTGAAGTTGGTCATTAGACTACCAATATTTGCTTTTCCCATGCTGCACTGGAAGCAAGGGATAGTACAGTATGTGGTCAGAGAAAGCTGGAAGGGGTGAATTAGTGTGAGATCACCCAGAGTCCCCCAGGCCAGTGCTGTGTGTCTTCCTTCCCTCCGCACTGATATGAGAAACACAGGTACCGTTTGCTTTTTGTGCTGATTGGACTCCCTGACCGTGCCAGTGTAGTGAGGTGAGGACTCCAGTGTAAAGAAACCCTGATGATGTTTCATGTGTACGTCGCTTCAGGAAGTCTCTGTCTGGCTGCAGGGGCTGATGGCATTAGCAGGTCTCTTACTGAACTCCCAGCCCACCGAAGAAAGACCTCCTCACGTTTGTTCACGGGGCCCTGGAGTGTGACCGTTGGCGGGCCGGGCGAGCGCGCTGTCCGGGAGGGGTTTGCACTAAAGCGTTGCAGGGCGGCGATCATGCTGTGCCTCCTGCTGAGCTGGAGCTCCCGAGGGGGTCGCAACCTCTTCGCCTCAGCTTGAGACAACTTAATTACTGCGTGTCATGATGTATGGCCCCAGATTACAGGGTGCATGGAGCCTGGAGTCAAAAGCGGGGTGTGTTTAAGGAAATATCTGTGCTTCCAGATTTCCGTGGGGTGTATCTGAGGGGCTCCACTGTTGTTGGAATGCAAATGGAGCAGGATATCTTGAATGGGGAACTGATGCTGTTGTTCCATGCACCATCACACTTGTGTATTTTTTTAGACATATGTGATTGAAAATAGATATTTTAGATATATTTTCCTAAGCTGTGTTTTGTCCAAGGGCCAAAGCCATTTATATTGGAAGGAAGAAAAGACACAGAATCACTTCTCTGTTTGTGGTCAGGTGGCTATTTGGAAAAGAGATGTGTGAAATGTGTCTTTTTTCCATGCCAGTTGTGTCAAGATATTTCCAGGCTATTTTTGATTATTTATTTATTTATTTATTTGTAAGTGATTGAGGCAGGCGCAAGGCCTTGGCTAGTGCTGACCCCCTGAGGCTAATGGAATATATTGGGGGAAAAAAGTGACAGGCTTCAGTGTTTGTGAGGAAGCACTTAGGAATCAACAATATCATTGACATTCTGCTTTGCCAGCCTGCATTAAAAGACTGGCCAGACGTAATCTATTACTGTCAAAAACCTCATTTCACAATGTTCAGTGGATGGAGAAAGATATGCCTACAAATGTTGGGCTTTGAAATGTTTACATATGTTTGCAAATATTACATCAAATATAAACAAAGTGTGTTTTCCATATTTGAATTCTGTTAGTCTTGCCACCCATGAGAGGAAGTTCACCCTTACTGATGTTCTCATGTCCATGATGTGTGCTGCTGAGAAGGATTTGACATGGATGTGTTTCTGTTTGTCATGGCCAAACAGACCAGTGCTTTTTCATGCAGAGCAAAACAAGCACCTTGACCAACCTTTTGAAATCCTCCCTCTCCCTATTGGACACCTAGTACTACACTTTCACCCTCAACTCTCCCTTGTGGACACCTAGTACTACACTTTCACCGTCAACTCTCCCTATTGGACACCTAGTACTATACTTTCACCTTCAACTCTCCCTTGTGGACACCTAGTACTATACTTTCACCTTCAACTCTCCCTAGTGGAC
>JAGFZM010006396.1:0-12047 GCA_017657215.1 Limnothrissa miodon | reverse complement strand
CAGTTTAACTGTGTACTGTTGATATGGTGCATTGGAAAGTCAATTTTAGTCAGTGCATTGGAGGTCAACTTTAAAGGAACCTTGGATATTAAGTTATTTCAGGTGTTAGAGACACAACAAAGCAGTTTTAGCATAACAAACATAGAGTGATATTTTTACCTGAAAATGTAGGTTGGGAACCCGGATGTACTTCTATCAAATATCATTTTTTTTCTGCATGCCCATCTGGTGACTAGTCATTGAGATAAATTACAGGAACCAATCCGAGCCATTTATTAGCTCAAAATCATAAAACACATGTGCTTATCCAGCAAGGGACAGACATTATATCATTTACAGTCAATGAAGCAGCTGCATCAGTGTCTATTGATGGATGTTTGCACATCTGATCAAAATAATGAGTTTTGAAGAGTAGTGGTTTAACGCTTCATTTTGGGTTCAAATATCATGCTGGTTATACCTCTGTAATAGCAGGTCAATAACTCATGCTAGACCCTACAGCTTCACTGATGTAGATTCAGGTTCAAACATCTAAAACAGTACATGATTGTGCATTTTTTAATACTCATCAATTAGAGTTGTTCTTTACATAAGACTTCATGTGTTTCTGTCTTCCACAGCTTGCGATTGAAAAGTATGAAGGCATGTTTCCAGCCTTCTCGGACTCAAGAGAGTGTAAGCTTTTGAAGGTAAAAATCACTTTCTTCATTCTGCCATCTGCCATGTTGCCTGAGACAGCAAGTGAGAAACATCTGATGGCAGTAATAAGGCTGCTGACAGCTGTGACATTATACATTATTATACATTATCTGTAGTATGGGTGGAACATAGCATGGACTCCTTTGTGCATTTGTTCCAGTACTGAATGATAGTGTGCTTGAGAACTCTTGACCAATTGTTTGAGCTTCCTTACGAAAAGCCTATAATGTACTAGTGGTTGCCATGTTGTATTTTGCACACCACTGCAGGCTAGAGATGGAAATTGATTTGAAATGAATGTTCATCGTAGGATAATGCTGCTTCAGATGTGATGAAGCAGTGGAGTGAGGATTGTTTACAATCAGTCTAAAAGAAGAGCTAGAAGCAAAAAATCCTGCGAATGAATTGGATAGAACTCTGTCAGAAGAAGCAAAAATGACTTTGTGATCTGTGATTTCAAAATCCCATCACATTTTGCACTGAGGTGTTTGAGCTAAAGCTGGTGGATTTACCATCCTTCATTGGAAATTCTGGAAAGTGCATGAAGCTTTTGACATGAATGTGTCACCCATGCCCTGGGAATGGATGATGTTCTACATTCCAAAGTCATCCTGGATAATGATTCCCAAAGCTCTAATCAGAGAGAATTGTCACATATTTCAGGAGCTGTTGAGGAATCCATCTAAACAGATTCTGGATACTAAAATTAACTCAATTACCTAGTTATTTGTCACTTAGACACCCCCACCCCCAACCTCCTCCTCATTTGAAAATGAATACTGACAAGACCTCAATATAGGATGCTTAGAAAGAGCTCACTTTTGCATTTTTGAAATGCAATATTAGGCTGTGTGGTGCTTTGTTATCAACCACCCACTTTTCCTAAATGGGATTCACATTTATTAGTAAAGCTTTTTACTGGTTTAAGTCAAAACACTTTAAAATATAATGCTTTGTGAAGAGGAATATAATTTATAAATATAATAATTGCTTCATAGTATGACCATTAAGTCAGACGGCAAGTTACCAAACTGCAGTTACCGCAAAATTTGAGATGTTGGCCTGTTTCCGTTTGGGTGGAAAGTAAGTTGAGGAATGAATGTATGTGTGTCCCCTGTAAACATTAGACTCAGTTTCCAGTTGAAGTCTGAATCAGAATTTCTGGTCTCTTTTTCAGAAACTGCTGGAGGCTCATGAGGAGCAGAATAGCGAAGCATTCACTGAGGCGGTAAGAAACAGGCAGCTGATTTCAATACTTGACTTAAGATTGAAACATGTGAACACAGGGTGCAAATGAAACCTGCTCTTTATGGAGGAAGTGGATCCCAGACAGCCCTCTTTAGGTGCAGTTTGAAACTATTGGTTTGATTTTTTTATATATATATAATGGTGTCAGCACTGCTCCTCAAACAGCTGTTTGGAAGGCTGAGTTCTCACTAGTCTACCAGTTAAAGACTACTGCTAGTTTCTCCAATCTAGCTTCCCTAAAGTAGCGCATAAAGCTCATGCGTAAGTAAAAAAGAAATTCAATTCACAATTTTTACTACCATCCCCGATACATTATTTTATCTTGGGTTGTTGTCAGGTCAAAGAGTTTGACTCCATCTCCCGTATCGACCAGTGGTTGACCACCATGTTGCTGCGGATCAAGAAGACCATTCAAGGAGATGCTGGTGACCTCAAGTGAAGCAGCAACCCCATTGGCCAGTTTCATTTCCCACACACTCATTATATTGTTTTCGTGTGGCAATCCTCAGTGCTAATCAAATAAAACGTTCAGTGTGGATGATGTGTTTCAGAGTTAAACAGCATTACAGCTGGCTGACACTGAAACAGACAAGCATCTACACTTTGATAATATTCATTGTCAGTAGCCTAGAGGTAAAGCCATGATCCTCAAATGTTATAGGTTGCACAGCTAGTGTTGTTCTTGGTACCCTCATCCGACAAAGGGATGCATTTAACCTTTAAAATCTTGGGACCTTTTTTGCCGTTATCACTGTTATTGCTGTGTATGAGCTGTTGCCAATGGTCATAAGTGTCATGTACTCAATAAAGTCTTGCATGATGTGCATTTGTCTTTCAAAATGTTTACTAACAGATTATGTGTCTATTGTAAGTCGCCTTTATTTTCATTTTCATCCAGTGCCATTTTTTTTTATTGTGACCTTATTACATAAAGATTGAAAAACATGGAAAAAAAAAACAAGCTGTAAAAAAATAGCTTCCTATTTGTCTTCAATGTTTGAATTCACTGTTTGAGTCAGATAACAGGTTCTAACAACTGGAATGTTATATTTTGGTGAAACAATGAAAATGGCAAAATGTTTGACTTGGTGATATTGACACATAAGCCACAAGGCATGCTTGTGCAATCCTTATCCATTCTTATTAAGATTATATAACAGATGCACACGTATATGTCAGAATCAACATTTAACAATTTCTCATATATTTATGTTATCAGTATTTTTGTCTTTATTATCTATATGACTGATTATTTTGTTGACCAAGATTTTGAATGAAATATTCTCATTGGTATGCAATCAATAGTGTGGTAAATGGTTACATTGTAGCACTTTTTTTTTTGTTAATCATGTTAAATATGAAGCTCATTATCCAACAGATATAAACGGATGGTTGAAGTATGGCAGTTGGGGGTGGGGGTGTGCAATTCAAATAATATCAGACATTTCTGCATCTCCCCTTAAGTAGTTCTGGCTACTGTAATGAAGTATTCAAACGTGTCTCATGATTGTTTGTATGATGTGATGATCAGAATAAATGGGAATAAAATATTAGTATCTCCACTTAGGTTGAATGAACTTTCTTTCGGACAGCCGCGACGTTATAACACATCGACTATACCCTCAAATCTGAAACAAAACCATGCGTAACGTAGCCTTCTAGGATCAAACCTTGCGTTCCAGGGTTGTTGCATTTTTTGATATTAGAACGTTAGTAGAGCAGTAATTGAAACAATGTATCACCAACAGTTGAATTCCGTTTCATAGAAATAAATGGCTTTTATGTAGCCCCAAGTCGATGCGAGTTTAGCCTGTAGGCCTATAGCAGCTCAAATTCAAGAAGAAATCAACAACCGTTAACATGGGACATCCTAAGTATGCGGTGGAAACTTTCAAGAATACCAAATTGCCTCGTGTTGGAAAATATGTATTACTGGATTTTCTCGGAAATAATATTTTTCAAGCAGCTAACATAGACACTGGCAAGGAATTGGTATGCAAGGTAGACAACAGAGAGAGGTTGTGTTTGAGTTGCCTAGCTAGTTTATTCTTAACCAAAATATTTTGTTTTTATGTTTGCTTCTGTCCTCTTTCCGGCAGGTGTTCTGCATCACCCGTTACTATCAATCAATGGCCATATGCTTTCAAGTCCCGGAACACAAGAATTTGAACCATATTATGGATATTGTTTTTGTAGACACGGTGGCCTATGTATTCTTTGAACATAGCTATGGAGATCTACACTCTTGTTTGAAGTCTATAAAAAAAATTCAAGAGGATAAAGCGGCAAGACTATTTCATCAGATAGTCTCAGCTGTTGCACATTGTCATGATAATGGTATTATTCTGAAGGACTTAAAATTGAAAAGATTTCTCTTCAAAGATGAGGACAGGTAAGCTACTTCTCCCTAAAGTCTTAGGCCAAGGTAGTAAGCCTCAGCCTGAGGCTTTTACTTCATTTACATTCCTGACTTTAGCCTATGGCAAATCTCTCTGCTGCAGATCATTAACAATACTAGACCTTTTATTTTGTATTTCATCAGATCTTCCTTAAAGCTTGACACCTTGGAGGATGCATACCTTGCAGGGCAGGGAGATGACTGTCCGTTACGAATGCATGACTGTCTTGCTTACATAAGTCCAGAGGCTCTGGAAGCAGAGAACAAATCCTCAGGAAAACCTGCAGATGTTTGGTGCTTAGGGATCATGCTTTACACCATCTTAGTGGGACATTATCCTTTTAATGACATTGACCACAGTTCCCTCTTTCGAAAGATCAAGCTTTGTAAATTTAGATTTCCAGATTCACTGTCCCCCAAATCCAAATGCCTCATCCACAACATCCTTCGACCAGATCCCATGGAACGGCTGACAGCCAGAGAAATACTGGAGCATCCTTGGTTTTCTTCAAATAACTGGACTGGAAATGCGGCAAGAGACTTGTCTGATAAAGAATGCTGTGACCAGATGGTCCCAAGTCTAGTGAATGAGAAGAGATAGATCTGGGAAAAGTGTCGGCTACACTAGCTTTTAGGTTTATTTAATTGTCAGAATTCTGTGCCTTATACATTATGCAAGCCCAACTGTTTCATGCAAAGACATTTTTGAATGATGAAAATGTGCCTTTAGCAGCCAAGAACATAAAAATGTGTGAATGATTGTTTCACACTAAAAGTTCTTTCATTATCCTAACAGCTAACATAACTTTGAGTGACACCTGTTAGTAATTGTTTCTCAGTGTGGTCTAGCAGACCTAATAACCAGTAGGTGGCACTATAAATACGATGAAAGGATTTATTTGGATATTTGCAATGCCATGTATGGCTATGTTGGGGTGAAAGTAGAAAGCAGAAATCATGCATATATGCATAGGCCTATGTATTTTAGGCTTTCAGTTTAGGTTGTGAGCCTTATTACTCAGGTCAACATTGAGCAGGGTGTGCAAAGGGAGTGCAGAGATATAGCTGACATGGCTAATTTTTATGTTTTATGTCATTCTACAATGAAGAGGTGAATAGCCTAATATTTAGAAAAGAATAAAAAAACTGATAGTTTGCCCTTGTTAGTCAAATGTCTCTGTACTATGATAGGCCTTTGGGTAAGACAGGATTAAATTCTCCTCAACTTTGATGTCCATGCATTATTATCATTATTATTACAATTAGTATTATTGTTGTTGATGATGATGATGATAACGATGATGTTATTATTGTTATTATTGGGATGGTTGTTTTGTTGTCGTTGCACAGCTACGATACACTCACAGATAAAACTGCCTAAGCTGAATAAAGCTGCTATACGTATAGATGAAGTAGAGTTCCGTATTCGGGCAGTGAGGGGCGCTATGAGACTGCCTGTCACTGACGGTAAGTGGGAGGAGCGGGCCAGGAAAGAAGCCGCTGTACGCTGAGTGTGTTGAGTACGTGTGTGTATGTGTGACCAGGCCGTCGCCCGCTCCCATACGCCGAGGCTGAGAAAACAGTGGGAATTGGAGAGCTCCGTAGCATCTGCCAACAGCATTCACTTTGCGGACAATTCATTACTCAAACGAAGTAGTTGTGTGCATTTGAATGGGCATACAAAGTGACAGAAGCCGTGTTGTCGTCTTATGCTAGCTACGTAACGTTAGTTTAGACTCACAATGAAACAAAAGCGTGCAATGTGTCAAGGGGAACATTCCAATTAAAGCGCCACAGCAAATACAAGGACACCGGAGCTATAATTTAAAAGGTAAGAGAAATTCAGTCAATCAGACTATATAGCTGTTATAGTGTAAGACTGTGGCTACCATCTACGTCTTAGGCGGTTTTGCATAATTATGGTTATGACGGGCCAGGTTTTTCTACTGTGCTAACGTAAGTTACATTATCCCCTCTTTAAAAGCTTTATTCTGGTGCGTGTACTCTGTGTGCGCGCAAGCGCCTGGACTTAAACATTTTCTAGAGAAAGGTCCTGGCCAAGGGAACGATCGTTTCCAACTAACATAGTGCGATCTAGCCTACTTCTGGAAGTATCGTGAAGAAATGGCTGGCAGGTTTAAACCCTGGCAAGTGGAGGGAACAAATGCTGTCCACCACAGCAGGTGTTTCCACATTGTGTTTTTTCCACGACTTTCTCCGTGCCACCGCTTTTCTGTTACCTATGTTATAGACATACCCGTTTTACAATATGGTCAATTTTTGTACACTTAACACAATCGACCATTACGCAGGTACATTTGGTAATTGTTGTTAATTTCTGATATGGTAAGATTTGATCTCTGATAGAAGTTCTCTAGTTCACTGTAGACCTTGTCGCCACGGGGGTTATGACTGACCAACATTAGTGTGACATTTAATTTCAGCTGACATGATCTAGTACAGCCTTTATTGCTTGTCATTTTAGGCTTATAAATATTTGTCCCTAAGTAGTATTTCCTAATGTTTGCCCACCCCCTGGTGTGTAGCCTACTTTAGGCTACCTGGCAGTGGACCTGTTCAATCAACTGAAAATGTAATCTGCTAGTCTTTAACTGATTTGAATGAAGAAAAACAAAAAGAAACCGTGACCTGATTGAAATACAAAATGTCATGTCAATCTGCAGTATTGACAGACATTTGTACACCATTCATCAATTGTAGCCTACAAACAAACATGTTCTTCTGCTCTAAGAGCGAGCATGACCATGAATTTCTTGTGAGTTTCAATGCTGCACAATAATTAGGTGACAGCTCTTGAGTAGTCAGAAGTGGTTGGGACAGTTTGTCTGCTATTGTAGATAGAACAAAGGATGTTGCATTGTGGGCCATTCTCACTGGGGCACTGTCAAGAGCTCTCTGGGCAGATTCTGTGAAAAGCTACCCATTGGTCTGTTCTTTCAGCTCGCTCAGGTGTCCTGATTTTAAAATTCACAAACTAAGAAGAGGACCTGTAGCGATTCTGTGTCAAATGAGATTTTTATTTATCAATGAGGTTTTTATTTATGACAATTTTTAAGGAATCGACAAATGTTAAGCCCATTCTTGAAAGGGGGCATTTATGCTGATTTAAATCTGTTCCTATATGGATGTGTTGATTCCATATGGGGGCACATGAATATATAATGTGAAAAATTAATGACAAGGAATATGATTATAATTACTGGGACGATTGTTTAAAAATAAAGATTTTTTTAAGACCTTAGTAATTTGTCAGACAAGCATCCAAACAATTTATTAGGTTATAAGAAATCCGCTCTCAGGGATTTCAGAGGCTCTGGGAAAGAAAAGATAATATTATTTTAAAGAAAATATTATTATCACAGAATATTATCACATAATATTGTCACATGTATTGTTGATGCCATGCTGGTTCTTCACCCTGTGATCAGATGAACTGGGGAGAAGTCTTGGACATTGCATTTATATGAAACGCTTCCTGAGGGTTGTGCTACTCAGTAACACATCTTCAGAAAGTATTTCTTCAGAGCATTGCCATTGTGTGGTGACAGTATGCTGGTTTTGGCTCTAATAAATCATTTGATTGCTTCTTGACCTCACAGCTCATGGTGGCACGCTTTCACTCTGACTGTGAAGAAGACAGACAAAGTGCAGATAGAATGAATGCGGAGGCAAGGTAGTAGGGATGCGGTAGTCTGTTGACTTCATATTGGGAATGCATTAAAGCATGTTTAAGCAATTAATCAAATCATTGAATTGCCATTGAAATGGCATTATTAGATAAATTGCACATAGAAAAACATCCCAAAAAGAAAATTATCTCTTGTAAATGTATTATTTAAAAGTGGATATGGCTTTTAGAATGCTTTGTAATAATAGTAGTCCAAAAACACCTATCCAATGGTATTAGGTAGTGACTTAACAACATTATATAATTTTTTTTTTTACTAATCTATAGTAGTATATAGGTATTTTTTATTTTTTTTACTAATCTATAGTAGTATATAAGTATATAAGTATTTAGGTTGAGTACTGAAATAATTCTTTAAATGTTAAAATATGACCCTGTGTTTTTTTGTGAAATCTAGACAGCACAATAGACTATTCCCTCAATATTTCCCCCTAGACACACACACACACACACACACACACCACAGAGAAGGAGTCTGTCACCATCAGTCACTTCATCAGTCTTTCACTGTGGTGCCACCTGCACCAAGCTGGTTTCCTTACACAAGTCATCCATCCAACTGTTTTTTTAAATGGACTTGTTTCAAGCACTGCTGTGGACTGGCTGTTAGAGGTAGAGCTGAGTCTGTGTTGCCTCCTCTAGATTGCTCACGTGATAAAAACCGCTGCACAGATTTAGATCAAATATATATTTATATTTTCTGCTTATCTGAGAGATCAGTATGTCATTTTCACAGACCCAAACAAATTACACGTCCTAGTGATTAAATCCCAACAGTGGACACAAAGGATTTTAAAAATAAGTCTAAATGTGAATCACCTGACAAATATTTTAACACAGCATCAAAACACCTATTGCCTGATGATATAAAGCAATGGAAAAAAAAAATTTATTATCATTAACTGTGAAATATAATTCTGGCTTTTAACAAATGGTAGCATGTTCCTACATGCTGTTTAAAGACACTTATCAGTCATATGCTTATGTTGGTAGAATAGGCTAAAAATAAATGTATTAATATACACCCGAGCAATTGATTGTGGTTTAGACATTCATGCACACATAGAGCATTGTGCACTCTGATATTCATGTGTCTCAACACTGGCCCGTTGAACACTGCTGAATATTGTCATGGTTTTGGAACTTACAGGTAGTCAGACAACACATACTATTTTTTTTAAATCCTTCCCTGCAGTTCTGAAAAAAATAACATGATGAATCATGCTGTTTTTGTTTGTTGAAACCTTTTAATTGTTGCAGCATTAAACAGAAACCACAAGATGTATCCATGGCTAATCATGCACTGTTAATATAGAATTAAAAAAAAATTCAGGTGGGCTATGTGAACATACTACTTGCATATTTATCAACAAGTTACCAGAAGCCATTAATTCCTAAACAATTAAAAATGCACATTTATAACCTAAAAAAAACATCTCAATTATACCAGAGTCTGGATGGTTCTCTTATCACAACTAGGGCAACTTCCAACCAAGCTGAAATAATTAGATACCTTTCCAAAAGTGTTGTGAGATGCACTTTAATTAGACTAAGCTTCTCACTGCAGAGTAGAATGGCAGAGTCATTAGTCTTCGTTTAGACGGAGTTGTCCATCTAGCTACATCTGATAGATCCAGCGGTCATGCAGCTGGTCGCCTTGGCAAAAGCACGGAGAAGGAAAGACGGGTTACTTCACACATACAGCTGTGTTGTCGACACATTAGGAGAAAGACGAGGAAAACGGGAGACAGGAGAAAGACTAGGAAGCACTGATTGCTGGCAGTAGATTACACCATTACACTGGCGAATTGAAGTCTTGAATAATGATGATTTTTCTTTTTTTATTATTTTTAAAGCTAAAAGCATGGTTAAGGTTTGATCAACAATGAAGTTTGGTGAAAGCTTGTGTGAATGTAACCTTGTGCTAGTTTTGTTATTGAATAAATATTGTGCACTCACATCTTCGCTCTGAACATTTAATATGCCTGGAAAATAGCAAATGGAACGGCTGCATCAGTTGAAAAGAAAAATAATATAACATACTCTCTGAAGCATGTAATAGTCTTTATGCGTTACTAAGAATTTCTTATCCAGATTAATTCAGAAAAGTGTGTTTGTTTTTTATTTCTCACGTTGCAGTTTTAATTGGGGACAAAAATTTTATTCACAGTTTTTAACGATTTGTCATTTGCATTTAAGTGTTTTGATATTTATTAAGCATAATATAAGCAGGGACAAGTAATTATAATTATTTAGATTTTCGATTGACTTCTCTTTATCAACAGGAAAGGTGGATTTGGAAGAACGAAGAATAACCTTTAATGGTAATGTGATTCCTACAGACTTCATTCGGTAAGTATCTCAGGTGACTAATTTTAATGGAAATGTTATTAGCCTCAGTCAAAATTAACTGATTTATATTTGAAGTTGGTCATTAGACTACCAATATTTGCTTTTCCCATGCTGCACTGGAAGCAAGGGATAGTACAGTATGTGGTCAGAGAAAGCTGGAAGGGGTGAATTAGTGTGAGATCACCCAGAGTCCCCCAGGCCAGTGCTGTGTGTCTTCCTTCCCTCTGCACTGATATGAGAAACACAGGTACCGTTTGCTTTTTGTGCTGTTTGGACTCCCTGACCGTGCCAGTGTAGTGAGGTGAGGACTCCAGTGTAAAGAAACCCTGATGATGTTTCATGTGTACGTCGCTTCAGGAAGTCTCTGTCTGGCTGCAGGGGCTGATGGCATTAGCAGGTCTCTTACTGAACTCCCAGCCCACCGAAGAAAGACCTCCTCACGTTTGTTCACGGGGCCCTGGAGTGTGACCGTTGGCGGGCCGGGCGAGCGCGCTGTCCGGGAGGGGTTTGCACTAAAGCGTTGCAGGGCGGCGATCATGCTGTGCCTCCTGCTGAGCTGGAGCTCCCGAGGGGGTCGCAACCTCTTCGCCTCAGCTTGAGACAACTTAATTACTGCGTGTCATGATGTATGGCCCCAGATTACAGGGTGCATGGAGCCTGGAGTCAAAAGCGGGGTGTGTTTAAGGAAATATCTGTGTTTCCAGATTTCCGTGGGGTGTATCTGAGGGGCTCCACTGTTGTTGGAATGCAAATGGAGCAGGATATCTTGAATGGGGAACTGATGCTGTTGTTCCATGCACCATCACACTTGTGTGTTTTTTTAGACATATGTGATTGAAAATAGATATTTTAGATATATTTTCCTAAGCTGTGTTTTGTCCAAGGGCCAAAGCCATTTATATTGGAAGGAAGAAAAGACACAGAATCACTTCTCTGTTTGTGGTGAGGTGGCTATTTGGAAAAGAGATGTGTGAAATGTGTCTTTTTTCCATGCCAGTTGTGTCAAGATATTTCCAGGCTATTTTTGATTATTTATTTATTTATTTATTTGTAAGTGATTGAGGCAGGCGCAAGGCCTTGGCTAGCGCTGACCCCCTGAGGCTAATGGAATATATTGGGGGAAAAAAGTGACAGGCCTCAGTGTTTGTGAGGAAGCACTTAGGAATCAACAATATCATTGACATTCTGCTTTGCCAGCCTGCATTAAAAGACTGGCCAGACGTAATCTATTACTGTCAAAAACCTCATTTCACAATGTTCAGTGGATGGAGAAAGATATGCCTACAAATGTTGGGCTTTGAAATGTTTACATATGTTTGCAAATATTACATCAAATATAAACAAAGTGTGTTTTCCATATTTGAATTCTGTTAGTCTTGCCACCCATGAGAGGAAGTTCACCCTTACTGATGTTCTCATGTCCATGATGTGTGCTGCTGAGAAGGATTTGACATGGATGTGTTTCTGTTTGTCATGGCCAAACAGACCAGTGCTTTTTCATGCAGAGCAAAACAAGCACCTCGACCAACCTTTTGAAATCCTCCCTCTCCCTAGTGGACACCTAGTACTATAGTTTCACCTTCAACTCTCCCTTGTGGACACCTAGTACTATACTTTCACCTTCAACTCTCCCTAGTGGAC
>JAGFZM010006395.1:40778-62074 GCA_017657215.1 Limnothrissa miodon | reverse complement strand
ATTAAAACATTCCCTTTGTGTTATCCTTACTAGATGGGCGGAATATAGGCTATAAAGGCAGCCTTTTAAACTTTAGATGGCAACATGTGTTTTTCTCACTTTCATGTTTTGAGCATACTTTTTTTTTCTGATGTGGACTGTAAAATCTACTGTTTAATTCAATAAAACTTGGAAATCAATACACTAAATAGTACCCAATTTTGAAATAAGAATAAAACAATTGTAGCCACCTTCTGCCAATCAAGAGATTTATTGATATAGAATGTTTGTACTTAAAATTCATACCTTAAACCATGAAGATAAACTCATGTTAGGCTAAGGCAAAAACATTGATTCATACCATATTTAAACGAAAAAGATCTATTTTTTTATTGAGATGATTTTTTGGTACAAATTTCTATGCAACAGAAAAACATTAACAAACTCGCAACAAACAAGCAATTAATCCCCTTGGGATTGTCTGCTGTGTCATTAGACATTAAAATAGCATGCTATCTGGTCTGTTTTTGAATATTTCACTTCTGGTCCCATCATAGAATTGAGTGGTACGTGCAGGCAAACATGATCCAAGTAGCACAAGCAGACTCAGGGTAGGCAAACACTCGTACTCGTATTGCCATCCGTATATGGTCCCCACGACAGCCAACTATCTCCTCACAGAAATGGGACCTGTTTACAAAACATCATTATTATTATTCATTTGAAGAATAACCTCATTCCTTAAATATAACACATTCCTTCAATATAGCATAATAAGCATTTTTAGCCTGGATAAATCAAAACACATTAATAGAACATTCCAAAATGTTTGCATCATTGAGCACAAACTCACTATACTCATGTTATGTTTGAAGGCAATTCATGATAGATTCGCAGAAAAAGTGAGGACAAAAATATTGTTTAAGTTAAAAATGCTTTTGTGTCACCGTCCGTAAAAAGTGCTACTCACTGAGTGGTTAGTAGTGCTCACTGATGTTCCAAAACATGTATCGTAGAGAAATAAAGCTTGTCATGTTTGTCACTTTGTTTATATTAAGGAGCAAAGACTCATCAAATAGAAACCTATGGGACTCACAAAATGGCAAATAAAACATGACAGAAACTTTGCTACGATACTTGGGTTGGAACATCAGCAAACACCACTAACCGCTCGGTTTACTTTCTCTGTCACTCACCAATCCTTGCGCCTTCATAAACTCACGTACCTCATAACCCTCATGTGCACCTATTACTTAATTCCACCAGTCACTCTCACTTCTCTGCAAACTATGGTGATATGCGGAATTCTCAACAGAATGTTATAAAACTCATTATTTGGAAAAAAAGTACATAATGACTTGTTTACGACATGGACTTGACATGACTATGATGTGATTTTGACTTGCCATCCTTATGCCGTTTTTCCACTACACCAGGCTGGTACCAAAACTGAATGAAGTAGATTGGAGAAGAGCCGAGTAGAGTACTATAGTGGAAAAGTGCCATCAGTCTGAACTTGAACTTGATTGTTAAGATGTGAAACTGACTTGTGAAAAGCTTAAAGCTCTTGTGGCCTGCGATAAAAATTAGTTGGTTGATGAGAGGATACCCTTGGCCTAGTCCTTCTGTAGTGAGTCATCTGGCTGCAGACCTCCACTGTGAAATCACTTCCGTTGCAGACCTCCATTCTCAGTACATCTCCACTGTCACTTCACGAAATAATGTGTGATTGTCCCGCCTCTTTGCAAAACTTGATGAGAACGTTTATGCGACCATTTTTGTGGTCATAAAATCACAAAAAAAATCTTTTTTATTCTATTAGACTGGACTATTATGATGCAAACTCTATTATAGCGCACCGTCTACAGCCCGGTATTCATGAATACGGAACCTGCAACCTGTGAGCAACCTGTCAACAATTATCACAGGAAGTCTTGTGAGAGATGAGAAAACCAAACCGCCATATGGCAATTCAGACCCCACTGTAGTTCATTATAAGAAGAGAAGAATGCAGTTCATGTTTGGACAATCCTCATGGAAGAACTTTGCTTCTCTTGCAGTTGTAAGTACCATGTTTTTTTGACTGAATCATGTAAATGCTACATATAGTTGCTGTACACGTGTACAGCATTGGTTTTGATGTTAGCGTTCGTCTGAGATGTCTAATTGTAACAGCAGCTAACACTACCATAATTTTCAATAGACAGCTATCGTGAGCTAACGTTAGCAGGATAACCAAAGACAAGTTTATGCTGTCTACTGAAATTGAACACGTTTGTACTCTTTTCATCTGGCTTGGCAGGTGAAAATATGGTATATCTTGTGATAACCGGTATAAGAACAGCTAGTTATGGTTAGTGGCGGGCTAGCATGGCTAATGTTATATGCTCGTAGGTTGCTATCGTGAGCTGTTTGGAGTAATCTTTGCTGTCTGTTGACCTTGGATTTATTTAGGTCACTGCTCTAAAGTCCCTTTTTGTAATTGTTTTTGTAAGCCTGCAGTCCGATTCATGTCTTTCACAAATTCGTGTAACCGAAGAAAATACAGTAAGTTAGGAGCTGTAAAAGTACATAAACTTTGGAACTTTGCATGCCAGAATTCAACACGCATAAATAATTACTGTAAAGATGAAAGATTTTGTCTTGTTTTTTTTTGGCAAGCAACCACCTCCACGCCACACAAGGGTCAGTCAAAGCTCAAACCACGAGCCTCACCAGCAGTATCCAGTATTAGCCAGGGGTCCAACCGTGACAAGTACGTTTCTCAAATTTTGACTAGGTATAATTTTAGTGATTTTAGGAAAAGTGACTGATCTTCTGATTTTTTTTTATTATTTAGGAATGTGAGTGCTTGTGAGTTTGGCATTCAACTATTGATTGAATAAGTAGCTTTTGGGTTTCTGTCAACTTGGCGGTCAAATGTGCGCACCTCCATGCAATCAGGAGGAAACGAGGAGAACGACCTAAAATTGGTTCAGTAGGCTAATCAAAGTTGAACACAAACATCGCGATGATGTAACACTTCACATAAAAGAATCCTGTTTAAAATCTAAAATGCGGTTGGTTGTTAATTGATTCACTCGTCGAGAAATATGATATTTGAGGTAATAAAGACAATTTACTAAGTTATTTATTGAATGCTTTTGCAAAATAATCAGTAGACAAAGCATAATTATCCATGAATGGCTGTTATGCATGTTTTATCATTTTTTCAAAAATGATCATCACACGGTGGGCAGGCAAATAAAAAAAGCACAATTAGAGAAAAGTACGATATCCAAAATGTGATCGGTGGTAGGCTACCTATTAACTGCAATCACACACCGAGTGAAAATGAATTTGTCATTGTTACATGTAACATGTCCCGCAATCCAAGTTATACTGTGTGTGACATGGAGATGATGCTTTGTGCTCACAAATGCAGTCGCACGGTGGTCTAGTTCAACCCGATGCATATTGAGACATAGCAGTGTTATATTCAGCGCAGACTGAATGTTGGAGCTGTGTACGATGGTGCAGATTATTATTGCATAAATCATTAAAGTATTTTTTAACCATTCTACCATTTCTAAACGTTCAAACTTCTATCCATTCAGTAATACTGCAGGGGACAGTTATCCGCTGAAATGGTGAACGGTAAACTAAACTTCCACAGTCGACGTGATGTTGACGTTGTGCTTTATGTTTTTCATTGGCTTTTGGCATGATTTCAATATATATTAATATTCATTTAGGGCGTTTCGCTGAATATTTATAAGCAATTATAGGTGGCGCAACTTTAGAGTAGGATGTGATTTTATAAATGTAAAACAGTGCGGAATGTGTGTGCGCACAGTTGAATAAATCTGAATTTTTTTGAGCGCATGCAAGTTTCATAAATGAGGCCCCAGACCTGGAAAATTACCAGAACCATATCCTCAAAGTGCATGACCCACACCCCGTTTGTCTACAAAACCAGGAGACTGCTGGCAGCAATTGACTACAATAAACACAATCAACGTTCACCAGCCCTTGACAAGAAAAGACACAAAATTTAAGTACTTGCTGTGAGACCAAGGCACTATATTTTTTTTTAACACTAATCAACTGGTACAAAAGGTCATTCAACAAAAAAATAATAACCTGGGCCATGTACAGTCAAAGAGAAGAAGCAGTACTCCTACATCCCTGAGATACAGAAGGCCATTCTTGCCTTCTGTGCAAAACTGACGTGAGACCAGACTTTGTTTTTTTCTGCACAGCCACCACCATCCACTAAAGAGCTGGTCAATATTTGAAAATTATGATTTATCTATGTAAATAAAGCCACATCACAAAAATACTTTTATACATGTTCAATTACAATAAAACACTATATAAATACAAGTAGAAGAAAATACAGTAGAAAACGACAAAAAATGCAGAACTATTTACAGTTGGCATTGGTTGTTAGAGTAACAAACCCTGAAACCAGTATAATGAGCACTACTAAGGCCACACCAATAAAATTAGTTGGTTCTCGGATTCGCCGCTTGAAAAAAATGCAAAATAAAATAAAATTAACAAAACAAAATAAAATTGAACACAAACATAAAAAACACCATGGCTGATGGCTATAATACTGAAAAAAAACAGCATGCTGCGTTCACGTGACGTCAAAAACCAAATCGCGCCTTTCACTTCAGAGCGCAAGAGACAAGAGACATGATATGAGGAAAGATGCCGGTGGAACGGGATTCTGCTAGGCCAGTGTTTGCATTTACTAGAATATCTGATCAGAAGAGAAAACATTTGACAAGTGCATTGAAATTAAAGAGGATGAGAACGCAGTTGTACTCACGGTGCCGAGAGCAGTCTGCTTGTGCAACTCTGTGGAGGTGAGTTTGCTATTTCATTGATTGAGAGGCGAAAAAAACCCATTCAAAGTGTTTTGCCATCAAAATCAATCAATAAATAAACGAATAGCATGTGCCTACACACTCACATCCTCACACGCGCACACACACACACGCGCTTCTGTTTCTCATATGAAAAAAATCATCTTTGTCCGTTGCGCTGATCACTGAGTTTTAGTCACTATCTAATTGCTATCTGGTGAATCAATGCAATTTTGACGTTCTAATGCCCTGTGATGAACTGTGACAAAATTAGTTTGAACGTAGGCTACAGGAGGTAGTCTACACATTATATGTCATACCTCAATTCCACAGCCTGCTTAGATTCACAAACTCTTAAATAAATGACAAACCGTCAAACCTTTACATAACAGAATTACGATTTTTTGTACATTGCCTAAAACCTGCATGACAAAAAGGGTGCTGTGAGGTGTGAAAGTTAAGTTTATAAATTAGGCCACATTTAGTTTTTCCTAATCACATGAGTAAATGTCTTTAATGAACATTAACTGTGAATGTGCTAATTTACCTTCAGATTTTTTTTTTTTTTCGTTCGCTCGCTCCAAATTTTTCCTGAAAAAATCCGAGAACCAACTAATTTTATTTGTGTGGCCTAAAGGTCAGGTTGTTAGTCTCTTATTTTCAACACAGCTTGGAATGACAACCCGGTTTACAACTTCAAGGTGACCGTATTGCCACAACACAAACAGACGGTAGGCTGCAGGCAGGGCACTGGGCAAGGGGTGAATTTGGACGAGATAGACGACTGATTATTTGATTCCTGCAATTACAAAGCATTGTCAATATCATGTAGCCTTGTTAGCAAATTTATCATATTTGAAGTAATACTTTCTGATATTTAGCAGGCTAATCATATAGCCTTGTGAGCAAATTTATCATACTTGCTATGAAGTAATAGGTCAACTAAGTATCATGTAGCCTTGTGAGAAAATTGTCCATACTTGCTATGATGTAGGGCTGGACAATTAATCGCATTTGCAATATATCGCAATTTTGAGATACGCAATTTCAAAATTGCAGAGGCAAGCAATTGATTTTGTTTTGCAACTGCATAGACTTAGGGCGGAATTCTCCAATAAGCGCGTAAGTCTGTTTTTATGTGATTTCATTTACGCGCCTTTGTACTGCGCATATTCTCCACTTTAGGTGCTTGCTCCTCCTGCAGCGCTTAACTCGTATTTGAGGCGGGTTTAGGAATAGGGGCGTTACTAACCCAAAATGAAGGCAGTCTCTTTGCCAAGGTGGCTATCAAGAAAACATGGAATAAGGACTTTCGGATTAACCATGAAAAAGCAGTTGTAGTCAACAGAAAGTGCAAAACATTACTTTAAATTGGAATAGGCATATCACATGACAAGATTAAGCGTCTGTGCCTATCGGCTAAGCAATCAAAGTCAAAGTAACACCACAAATCAATTAACACATTGGCATAATATTTCATCCACCGCACAACGTTTGCGAATACAATTGAACAATACAATTTCATTGAATTTATGAACTGTACGCAATGACAAAAATAAGAAGTAATTAATTTAGCACTTCTTAACCAGTGAAAAACATTTAAAATGTGCTCCTTCTACCTTAGCCTGTTTGTTCCATGGAGGACAGGGAGCAAAAATAAAGATAAGATACTGCAATTCCTGCAATTACAAAGCATTGTCAATATCATGTAGCCTTGTCAGCAAATTTATCATACTTGAAGTAATACTTTCTGATATTTAGCAGGCTAATCATATAGCCTTGTGAGCAAATGTATCATACTTGCTATGAAGTAATAGGTCAACTAAGTATCATGTAGCCTTCTGAGAAAATTGTCCATACTTTCTATGATGTAGGGCTGGACAATTAATCGCATTTGCAATATAATCGCAATTTTTATTATAATAAAAAAAATATAATACGCAATTTATTTTGTTTTGCAACTGCATAGACTTAGGGCGGAATTCTCCGATAAGCACGTAAGTCTGTTTTTATGTGATTTCATTTAAGCGCCTTTGTAATAAGTAATTAATTTAGCACTTCTTAACCAGTGAAAAACATTTAAAATGTGCTCCTTCTACCTTAGCCTGTTTGTTCCATGGAGGACAGGGAGCAAAAATAAAGATAAGATTGTAGTCACACACAAAAAACGATCTCATTGCGTTGAAGGAGCTATCTAGTGGACATCTGTGTCATTACAACAGATTTACAACGGATTCTGTGCCGCAGAGCACAGAGCAAAACATTTTCTTAAAATAATCCGAGGGCCACTTGAAGTCATGGTGTGGGCCGTGTGCGGCCCATGGGCCGCCAGTTGCCCATCCCTGATATACATAGAGGAGGTAGAATTTGGCATTTACCCACATAAAAGGGGGAGTGGTGCATTTCAGTTCAGTGTTTTCTTGTTCATTTAAACAATGCTTGCACAATGTTTGGATTTATTTTATGTATGTATTATAGTTGACTTGGAAAAAAAACATTTGTAATTCTCATTTTTACAAGTAATTTTTCATTGAGCACATAATATTTCACTTGGATTCCTAGGACATGAATGTTGCTGTAGTGTTTTGCATTTTGGTGTTCCAGCTTAAGAACAGAAATGCAGAAGTAAATATTGTCCTCAATGAAATAATTAGTATAACCTAAATCATGCATCATAGTAAAGGTTAGGTTGTAAGCATTATATTTCACCCTATGTTCTAGTATCACAAGAATTCGTTTTCTTATTTCAGCTATTTGAATGTCAGGCGTGCAGTTTTTTGGGTCCATAAAAATGTACCTGATACAGTGAATGCTGTAATGACTATTTATGTACAGTACTGTTGTGAGCATGTGAATTTATATACTTTTACAAATTGGTTGGCTTTTACTGTGTTACTATATCAGTAGCCTAGGCTGATGTATTTTAATATTTTCCCCCTCAATTTAAAACTAAAATCCTCATGTAAATAATGTTGTATTTACTGATGTATAATACAGGTGTGATGTGTTTCAGGTGTAGCAATAATTTATGTTCTGCAAATGGTTATCCAAATACACTCTCTATGAAGAAGATAAATCAATATTTATTACATTAAAAAACAGTAGACAGGTATTTCTATTTGTATATTTCTGTCATAAATCTTAAATATTTTTTAAATTGAATTCATTAAAAGGCTACATACATATGCTTTTCACAATGACACCTTCTCGTGGGGCTTTTATTTTTTCCTACTTTAAGTCGGTTTTGCCAACACTTTTCCAACCTGTTTGAACGTTCTATTTTCACTATCTTAACGCTGCTAGTGCTTCATGGCATTTCCTGTACTGACAGTGGAGATGTACTGAGAATGGAGGTCTGCAACGAATGTGTCACACATTCACAAAGTGCACACTTCAGCACTTTGAATGCTTAGTTTGAGGGCATAGTGTGTTTCCACTTGTGTAGTAGCAAAAATGGAGTGCGCTAAGAGTACCCGGATGCTGCACTTCTAACGGTCAAAATTTGGAGTGTGCAACGATGGACACTTCTCGCACTCACTGGACGCCATTTTCGCTACGTGGTGAGAAGGAGGGGCATCTCCTTTTTTCAAGCAGCTATGCATGTCTGTAAGAGTGGTCAATGACAACATGATGCCAAATTCCTCATTCCCTTATTAAGAGAAGGCAAACCGTATAGTCTTGGGAAACACACCTGAGGCAGGTAGCAAAAGCTTGACGTGCGTTATGATGCAGAAACTGGATTGGAAAACCTTTAAACGTGTGGCCATTGGGGACTGTCCTTCTGACAGCATCCTGGAATTCCTCGTTGCCACAGGAAACACCTGTACATCGTTCAAGTTCATAAGCCACCAGTGCAGCAGAGAGCAAGTAGGACAGGTTATCATCCCATGTGGTGGTTAAACCCAAGTCCTGCAACACATATAACATTATTGGCATTGACAAAATAATATCAGGATTCTGGGCATTTTTTTGTGTGAGTGTGTGCCGCCTACCTTCCTGTGCTCAGCCCACAAATGGCGCAGCTCCAGCTCCATCTGATTGCTAACCAGGGCAGCATCAAGTGAGGATGAACAGAGAGTGGGCAAAGGAGGGGAGGAGGTTATGGATCCAGGAGCACAAACAGGGTTCAGGGCTTCCTCACTCATTGCCTTCCAGCAACTCTGGTCTTTCAAGTCAAAAACACACAACTGCACAGAATCTGTTGGTTGGCAGTTTGCGAAGAAGGCTTTGTGGTTGAACACACAGCCAACAGTCTGGTAGGGGTAGGAAGGTTTGACCTGAGGACTTAGTTCATCCGGCTTAAGCACCCGATGGAGATACCTGATGAGTAGCGGTAATTGGTAAGGAAGGTTAATATGGAAATATATCATTTACACTAATTCTAGCATCAATATGCATACCTGAGCAGCTAAATTGAACATCATCACATTTGCTTATGTTTGTGACTTTATCTCTTAGCAGATGCTTTTTAAGCAATGCACATCATATTTCAACAAAAGAGATAGTATTATATATTTTGACACTGCACTACAATCCACGCAAAAAGCAAAAAACATTTCAGGACTGTGCTAAGAAAGAATAAATAAATAAAAAAATCTATACAGTACCCCCTGCCTCCTCTCACCTATTACCGGTCAGACTTTCCCAGAAGGTGACCGTGCCGTCCGTGCCATAGGTCATGACCCACACATGAGGAGAGTTTCTTGCCTTTGTGCCAACACATACATAGGCATCAAGGCCAAAACCTAACAGTAAGCTGCATAAGAGGGTTGCATGGTCCTCACAATCTCCCTAAATAGCAGAAAAAGAGCACATGCTTTGTTGGCAATATAACTAAACATTTTATATTCCATTTTAATCCAGCTAATCTGCTTTTCTTAAACTCAACCAACCTGAAACACCTTCATACTGCTCAAATGCAAATAGAAATTTTGCTTGACAATTCTCATTTCCTTTGAGCCACTTTGATGTCACACACAAAAAACATTGTTCTTTATTTTTTCAAATTATAGCTTATATAATTGCCAATGACAAACGTTAACATTCAAAAGTTGAACTGTTATCAGTGAAGCCCTGTACCCTGTCAAAGGCACAAGAAACAATTTTTTTTAATGAGAGACGGAGTTACCTATAGATGAACATTGCATGTGCAAAACAATGGCCAAAATTACTATATGAGAAAAGTCAGACCTTGTTTCTGCAGAGGAAGGCCATCATTGTGCACCACTGTTCACGGCAGCTGTCACTTCCAACCAATGGTACCCGTTCTTGGGCCAGTAGACTAACAAAGCGGGCCGCCTGACGTGGAGATTCTATAAGTCGACCTCCACGAAGAATGTGGACATATGAGCACACTGGTCTATTAATGCCATTCTCATCCTATAATGAAAATAATAAAAAAGGTAAGTATTAGTAAAATATTAATACAGCTATTTCAAAATTTCACACATATAATAGTTGATGTTTGACACAATAAAAAATTCAGCTAGTCATGTCTTCACAATGTGTCTCGCATGATTATTTGATGAAGATTTTAGCTCAATTTCATTTTTATCTCAAACCGTTTCTACCACCCCTTGATCATCTTGCTGTCTGCCTGCTGAATACATTGGGAAAAAACCTGGTCTCAAAACACAACACAGAAGCTGCAATACCAAAACAAACACTTGGGGCAGGAGGATGTGCACCAAAGCAATAACAGACAACGGCCAACCAATCGGCAAGAAGAGGTGGGGGTTAATGCGCGTGCGACAGTGTTGACTGTACAGCGTGAATCCGGGTGTGAGTTAGCAATACTGTGTCGGTAAATTATTTTTGAAAAATGGCTGAGGCACGTCCGAAGAAAAGACGCTCGGAGGAATATAAGGCATGAAGAAGAGAAATTGAGAAGCAACGAAATAAGACCCAGGTTTACATTGGGGATTCGTTTGAACGGGGGGGAGAACTTCGCCGGCAAAAGAACTTCCAATCGGATGCAGTCATGCAGAGGTGACACATTTTTTATTGGACAGGTAACAGTTACGATTACTTGTTGTGAGAGCATTCACACGCAAAAATAAAAAATAACTGTTATTTCCAAAGCAATCTCATGAAAGCAACATTACAAGACAATGGTAATTATACTGCTTATACTGACTAAGGTACGACGATTACACTGGGGGGGGGAGGGGGGAGCTTGCTCTGTTTTGTTTTGTATTTATGTGAAACGTTAGCAGAAGTGACGTTGAACGGCATCGCATAGAGCTCCTTTAATGCGCCATCTTGTTGATTGGTTGGCCGTGGTTTGTTGTGTTTAGGTTTGTTTGAGTGTTCGTTTGAGCATTAGATAAATAGATACATAGATAGATAGATAGATAGATAGATACTTTATTGATCCCCAAGGGGAAATTCAAGACTTTCAAAAATTCATTACAGTCCCCGTGTTGTCTATTGACACCGTGGTTATTCATTGTGTATTCAGGGGGCAGAAAACTATCCGTCTCCCATGCCTATGATTTGAGATAAAATCTTAAATCTGTAACATTTAATAGAGCACCTTTAACTACTCATCATGACTGTCAGCAACACAGTTTCCAGAGAGAGAGAGTGATTAGTGATGTTGGTGTTCCTGTGTCTGGCAGGTGTTTGTGTGGGAAGTTCCACCCCCCATGGAAACAGCTGTAGAAAGCTTTGGTGCACAAATGTGTTACTTGTTGAACCATGCAACATGCTCTTTGAGCTTTTTTTCCTGTTATCCCACTAAAACGGACATAAAATGATTTGATGAAAAGAATAATATTAATAATAATAAATAATGTTTGTGATAATACTCATATGGTATCATACCATGACATAGGTATATTGTTAAATCCCTACTTCCAGCCATAATGTTCTACCTTGCTAACAGTTTAGCCAAACAATTTTTTAGTTTTTAGTTTTTTTAGTGTAGGCATTATACTGTGAAATTATACTAAAATGTGAAATTTTTTATTATTTTTGTGCACCTATTTCATGACTCATGACAAAAATAATTGAAGCTCGCAATTCTGACTGCTTCCGTAGTGTAAGATCAATGATGTCACCATGAATCCATTCCTACTCACTTGAGCAAAGATCTTCACGAGCTTGTGCTGATTGGATGGGCGAATCTCTAAGAATTCCCTCCACCATTGCTTTGCATACATCAAAAATAAGCGTTCTTTTTCTGCAGTCCTTTGCCTTTCCAGGGATTGCTAGGGGAAAATTGTCAAATAAAAGCAAAATACATACCAAAACTGATTCAAGTAGAATTCAGTACAGGTATTCCCATTTTCTGTCATCCATCACTTATGCATAAAAGGTTTTTAAGACCAGCTCTACAGACACCCAGAATTGTTTTTTCCATTTTCAAATCTTCACAAAACCCACAGTGTGACAGCAACCACATACATCATGATTATTGCTTGATTAACTACAGACATTTCTACAACCAGCTTTTAAGCAGCTAAGGTAACGACACTGCTTTAAAAAACATTCACTTGCTCCCACTCAAATGGGAAAAACTACCAGCCTTTCTCTTTAACTACTGAAACTGTTTTCAAAAAGGGTACAGATTTTCTCTCAGCACAACGTCCTTGTCACCAACCAATTTGTTTTCAAAAGTGCCGACTGAAATGGTCCTTCCATCAGTAAAGCCTTAAAGGTAGCAGATAATTTTTCAGTATCAACATCCTGTCTCACTGAACAATTGTTTAATGCATTATGGCTAGGGCAACACACGCTACACCCACCGCACTACACCCACCCACACACATGGCTTCTACCATCCCTGCAATTCAGAACATAACCACTATCCACTATCTGTTCTTCCTTCCTGTTGACTCTACAATGTCATTCTGACATTTTTGCAAGGAAGAAAGATCAAGTTATATAATCTCCAAAATATCCTAGCAAGCCATATAAGCACAACATCAGCTTCAAGGAACCTGGATAAGGAAGAATAGGCCATACTTAACCCAACCTAGATTCTAGTACAGACCTTGGCTACCTCCGCTCATTGAGATCCACTGGCTACTCAAAGATGCTTGCATCAATTTGAATGACTAATAGTGGTTCTGTTTGTGTGTTTTGCTACTGACAACACATGACTATAGTATGACATTACATGCGTCTTGTAATACAAATCGTTATTATGTTGGTAGAAATGACAGATAATCTTTCTTCTTACCTGTGCCCTAATGACATCGACAGATAGGTTTCCTATCAGGGGAGGATAGAGCTCCAACTTCACATTAAAAACTCCAATAGGCACTTTGCACTCCCTCCCTGCAGTGAATAAAAGTAGTGATTTAGCTGTACACTGCAATTTAGGTTTTACCCTGACAGATTTAATTTGTATGCCTTTCACACAAGTTTAAGACAAGAGGACAGACTTAGGAGTCATAGAACATGTTTTTTGACCATCAGAAATTGGTCTTTGAGGCTCAATAATGGCGTATGCAAATTTGTGCATCTGAAAGTGATCCAGAAGCACTGCTAAAGCGTCTCATTCAGGCTCATTTAAAAGGGCTAGAATAAAACAATTCACATTTGCTTCCTTTCACACAAGTCAATTCAGACTTTTTACCCTTAATACATGAAATACATCAATGACGTTGAGCTTTAAAACTTGCTTATTCTACAAGTGTTCTTCCACTATTCTGGAATTACTCAGACAGTATATTAGTGGGTTATACATATTCTGTTGTGGTAGGTACTACTAATTGGTATGTAGAGATCAAGGCTTATTAGGGCATTATTAAGATTACATCAAGAATAAAGGCCTAATTAGTCATGAACAACAAATTTGCAAATACACACCTAACAAATGATTAATGTTGCCTAATAGATGCCTTACAAGTCACTAATACAGGCATTAATTAGGTATGTATTAGTGGCTAATAAGTGAACCTTAAAATAAAGTGTTACCCTTCACTAAGTACAAACCGGATTCCAAAAACACTAAAGAAATTGTGAATAAAAACTCAATGCAATGATGTGGAGATGGCATATGTCTATATTTTACTTGTAATAGAACGTAGATGACAGATCCAAAGTTTAATCCAAGTAAGTGTATCATTTTAAAGGAAAAATATGTTGATTCAAAATTTCACGGTGTCAACAAATCCCAAAAAAGTTGGGACAAGTAGCAATAAGAGGCTGGAAAAAGTAAATTTGAGCATAACGAAGAGCTGGAAGACCAATTAATTAGCAACATTTGGGTATAAAAAGAGCTTCTCAGAGTGGTAGTGTCTCCCAGAAGCCAAGATGGGTAGAGGGTCACCAATTCCCACAATGTTGCGCAGAAAGATAGTGGAGCAATATCAGAAAGGTGTTACCCAGCGAAAAACTTTAAAGACTTTGCAGTTATCATCATCAACTGTGTATAACATCATCCGAAGATTCAGAGAATCTGGAACAATCTCTGTGCGTAAGGGTCAAGGCCGTAAAACCATACTGGATGCCCATGATCTCCGGGCCCTTAAACGACACTGCACCACAAACAGGAATGCTACTGTAAAGGAAATCACAGAATGGGCTCAGGAATACTTCCAGAAACCATTGTCAGTGAACACAATGCACCGTGCCATCCGCCATTTCCAGCTGAAACAAGCCATTTCTACGCACATCCACAAGCTCAGGCATTTTCACTGGGCCAGGGATCATTTAAAATGGAGTGTGGCAAAATGGAAGACTGTTCTGTGGTCAGACGAGTCACGATTCAAAGTTCTTTTTGGAAATCTGGGACGCCATGTCATCTGGACCAAAGAGGACAAGGACAACCCAAGTTGTTATCACCGCTCAGTTCAGAAGCCTGCATCTCTGATAGTATGGGGTTGCATGAGTGCGTGTGGCATGGGCAGCTTGCATGTCTGGAAAGGCACCGTCAATGCAGAAAAATATATTCAGGTTCTAGAACAACACATGCTCCCATCCAGATGTCATCTCTTTCAGGGAAGACCCTGCATTTTTCAACAAGATAATGCCAGACCACATTCTGCATCAATCACAACATCATGGCTGCGTAGGAGAAGGATCCGGGTACTGAAATGGCCAGTCTGCAGTCCAGATCTTTCACCTATAGCTCGGTCCCCAGACGTCTGTTGAGTGTTGTAAGAAGAAGGGGAGATGCCACACAGTGGTGAAAATGGCTTTGTCCCAACTTTTTGGTGATTTGTTTACACCATGAAATTTTGAATCAACATATTTTTTTCCCTTAAAATTATACTTTTTCTCAGTTAAAACTTTTGTTCCATGATTTAGGTTCTATTCAGAATAAAATATTAGAAGTTGGCACCTCCACATCATTTCATTCAGTTTTTATTCACGATTTGAATAGTGTCCCAACTGTTTTGGAATCCGGTTTGTAATTAAACATTCCCTAGAAGGTGATGGCAGTAGGTTGCTGGTAAAACAAAGGCATGAAGATCAAATTGCACAACGTTGTCTTTTTTTCTTTAACAATAACATCAAAAAATACTAAAATAAAAAAAAAAATCTGACCAACTCCAAGAAGCTCAACTGCAATGGTGGTACTTCCATGGGGAGCACTAAGAACAGTTCGCCAATCCAAGAAGTGTGAAGACACAAGAACAGTATCTCCTGATGGGTCCATTTTGATCAGCACCAATTGGATGGGATCACACATGGAGAGCATAGTGGAACTGTCTGCCATTTTGCTTCCATTCCCTAGAAAAAAACAAACATTAACCACATTAACTGAGGTTGGTGGAATCAGTTTCAAAGGCACAATCATGTCTTCCTGAGAACAACACTATTACTTTTGAACACATTTGTAATTCATGGCAGTTGTTTACAGACATTTTAATGTTTCTCCTATGTTTCATGTAAAATTCTATCAAGCTATGTCAACACAACGCACGTTTGCAACACAACAGGCCAGTCTAATAGGAAAAACTATTTCTAAGCGATTTTATGACCACAAAAGAAGTTACATGAACTTACTGAGAGCCTCTTTAACACATTGCACAGCACAGATACCTCAACCTGAGAACCCTTTTAGGTACCCCAAAGTTAACACTGATGTAAACTTATTCACCTGCTGCATCTTGATGGACCTCTAACCAAAAGCTCTCTTGTAGATCTGGTTCACAGGCACACGGTACTGGTTTGGATTTAAAACGTTGATTACGGAAGCCAAGACAGAGTGTGTAGGTAGTGATCCCACCAGGTACATTGTCAGGCTCTTGTAAATGCTCAAGAAAAGCCTTCCCTCCAAGGATTTGAAAGTACAGATATCTTCTTTTGGGATTAATAAAAACTGAAAGAAAGAAAAACAAATGTTTAATTACTTTGTTTGAGGTTTCTGTCCTCATTCCTTAGTCCCCCACTAAGGCTTCTGATCATTTAGACCTATTACACACTTACTATTATTATTTATCATTACTATATGCATTACTATGCTCATTTGTGCCCTTGATGTTAAAACGCTATGAGACAGGTCTTGTTGAATGCGCTTACATGATTGATTGATTGATTGATTGTTTGATAGTTATATCAACTGGATGTATGTTGAGTGTCTGTATGTGGCTTTAGCACTTAAGTATTTATTATATTCTATTATTTTATGTGATGATGCACTGACCAGAGACATCTCTCAATTTCATTGTCATTAGCGCATTGTTCAAAGGCTATTTTATGGCCGCTTGGTGGTTTGGGATACGGAAGAGGGCAGGCACACACTGCTTCTTTCATCAGCAGGAGCAAGTAGCAGCGCATAAGGAGTCCTCGAAATATAAAATTTAAATGTACATCACACCATAGTTATTTTATTAAAATATACATTATTTGCAAACCTTAGTTAATTGCAGTAAGCACTGAGAATTAATAACAAGTAACTGACAGGCTATTTGACCAGTGGCGGACACATAGGGATGTACATACACTTTTAAAGCAAGAATGTCAAGAAACAAGAAAGTACATAATAGGCTACACCACCAGAATATAATTTAAGTTAATATTTTGGTTATATATAAATATATGTAAATCTCCTGTGCCTTCACCTCGCGCACATTTTCTTCACATGAAAACATTTCGCCAAGTATAATCCGCCATTATAATACATAATATGCCATGGAACAGCGCGCCGGACTTTTAAAGAGTGTGAACTCTTATTGGTTTGTTGTATGCTACGCCACACTAATTAACTCATTTAAGACAGCCCATTTGAACTATGCGCCAAGCGCAATGTTCACTTCTTCTGCAGGCAATATAACGTTTTGCGCTGAGACCGACCCCAAAGACAACTGACAATCCGCGAGAGAATGTGAAAATGGAGCCCTTAGTGTCAATTAAACTTCTATTAGCTTAAAGCAACCGCCACCGTATTTCAATATATGTTCTTCCCCTAATTTAGACGAGTGGATACATACCCGTTTTGTCTCTGCGCGTGCACGCAATCACTCACGACACACAATGCTACTTTGTTGGCATTTAGCTTAACCCAGTTTATTCAGTTCATCCAAACAGCCTTGGAGTTAGAAACGTCCAAACGCATCCACATCTTTCCTATTTACATGCAAGTACTCGAATAGTTATCTATGATGACTGAGGTGACAAAATAAAACATAGCGATTTTCTAAGCAGATAAAAAAGAGAACTATGTATGGCAGAAGAACACTTGGGAGCACTTTGTCGTTGGCGCAGTAACATCAAAGGGCTCCCAAGTGTTTCTCCGCCATACATAGTTCTCTTTGTTATCTGCTTAGAAAATTGCTCCGTTTCATTTTGTGTCACAACAACCATCATAGATAACTATTCGAGTACCCGTGTGATGCGTTTGGTTATTTCTAACTCCAAACAGGATGAACTGAAAGAACTAAAGCTAAATGCTATCAGAGTATTATTATTATTGTGTACTGTCTATGGGCAATAGAATGAAATTCACTTTTGCCAACTTACCTTTATCATTAGAGGTCACCTTTTCACTGCTGTTTGGGGCCTTCTCTGTCTTCTCTGGCATCTCTGTTTCCATCTAGGAATAAACAGTAAGGGCAGAATTCTGCACATGAAAGTGTATGTCTGTGCCTACATGCTGTCAAAAAGAAATGATTAATTATTGACAAAATATTTCAACCACAGTGCAAAACATTTGTGAATTTTATTTAATTGAATTCATAAACACAACAACAAATAAACTAGACTGCATTTTCTTGGCAGAAACTGCGGGTTAGCTAACTATACACACAGAATAACTCAGTGGACTTAGCTGATGTGAATTAGCATATATGCTAACAATTCTAAGTAGCTAAATAACAGTTAGCAGTTGCTAGGGTAACAACGGACAATGATCATGTGACATGCAGACACACACACACACACACATTTCTCCCATTCATTTGAATAGGGAAAAAACAACAAGAAAAACATGAATAACGCACGAACGACAAGAGATAGAAATAAGATAAGTGTAAGCACACCTATCAAGAACACGCCGGGCGTTTTAGATTTGGAATGGTGTCTCTATCTGAAAAACACTTTCACACATTTTTCCCATTCATTTTTGGGGAAAAAACTACAAGAAAAGCGTGAATAACGGACGAACAACAAGAGATATAAAAAATCTGAATGTAAGCACACCGATCGGGATCATGTCGGACGTTTAAGAAATGGAACGGTCTCGAAATCTTGAAAGCCCTAGGACGGGGAGTCTGACAAAAAAACAGGTCGGAAGCAGAAGGATAAACTTTCATTAAAGAGCCCATAGAACGCATTTTTTGACCATCATAACATGTTCTTTGAGCCTCAATAATTGTGTATGCGAATTTGTGCAGCTGAAAAAGACCATTTCTAGGCTGTCTATTCCACGCTCAGAAATATATACTCATTAAAAATGTTCGTATTTCCCACCCTTTGGCCAGTTTCCCGCCCCCTGGCGCTGATTGGCTAGTTCATTGTGAGGCCTATTGGCTGTTTTTACGCTAAAGCAGATTGGCTCCCTAGTTTCACTGATACTCTTAACGTTACCGTTACAAAACAAATTCAAATACGTCTGACCCCAACTGTGGGCTATACAGACTGTATGCAGATTACAGTTTTATCGCTCCCCTTTTAACGTTTTATTTTATCGCACTACGTTTGTGCCTACACTACAAGCAAGCAGCAGGTCAATATGCTGCAACGGTAGTAGCTCCAGATGGAGCCTAACGTCAAATTAGAGCAGCTCAATTTGTAGCATAATGACATTTGTTTTTAAGAACTTCACGCAGACTAAAGAAGTGAACAGCCACTTGCAAGAACTCTGGCCTAAAGATAAATGATGCTGGCTCAACAACTTCGAACTTCATCAAGGAATCTCAAGATGCACAAGGATAGGTCAGTGAATCTTGTTTAGGTGAAGGGGAAATTTAGCTTGAAGGTAGCGTTACCGCTAGAAAACAAATCTACGTCTGATCCCAACTGTAGGCTATATAGACTATATGAAGATTACAGTTTTATCGCTCCCCTTTTAACATTACCGTTTTATTTTATATTGCACTACGTTTGCGCCTACGCTACAAGCAAGCAGCAGGTCTGTTTCTCAGCAGTGAATCGGTTAACTATCTGAGCTAAATAAACACGCAATAGGATCAGGGCTCGAAACTAACGATGTCCCGATGTCCCGGGGACTATAAAAAATGTCACTGGGACACAAAGTTATCAAATCTGGGACAATTCCGGGACAATGAAAAAAATCTAAACGGGAACGTATTTCAAGACATTTCTCCGCTGATCCCCAAGTCTTTGCGTCTGGAGCGCAGTTCCACTCCTCATACTCACTAGCGTTTCCTCCAGCCCACTCTCAGGTCTGGTTGTGGGTTCTGATTGGACTACGCTCCGCCTCGCCTGCTTGTTGTGTTGGTCAGCTGATGAGCAACATTTATTACAAGTAGGCTACCGGTAGACCGCAGACGTTATGTTACTTTGTCCAGTGTTACTTTAAATTATGTTACGTTACATTATTAACACGTCTATTGGGATCCCGGTCATGTGTGCTAGAGTAGTCAGTCAATAAATTTAATGTAGCCTGGCTAACGTTATCCACCTGTAAGCAGCTTCTAGATTTCGATTTCGTTTGCGAGAAATGTAAGCGCAGTTTTAATGTTTCAGTAAAGTCTGACAGATAGTTCTTGTCTGAGTTCCCCCCTATTCTATAAACAAATGGTCATTTGAGCGATTACACTGTCAACATTAGCCTAAGACAAGACTAGAACAATTTTCAGTATTGGGAAAGTTCACTTTCAACATGAACTAGCTGCTAGTTCAGTTAATAGTTCAAAATTTTAAAAACGATCACAGTATCATTCATCAGGCATTAATATAACGTTAGTTTGTTTAGTTCACGTCCACCAAAATTATAAACACGTGAATGATGCCCTCAGGCGCAACACTGCTGTCTGCAATAGCCTACCACTAACATTTCCCATTTCGGCGGCTGATATTGCCAAGTAAGAAAGCAGTGGCAGCGATTGACGGTTAACAGTGAATAAACAGCACGAGTTTTAAACCTTTTTCCATAGCGAACTTCTGGGCCTTAATGCAACTGTCTTGTGGTTTTAATGTAACTTTGGCAAGCCCTAATAATATTTTCCATTGAAATTATATAGGCCTGATACTTGTGGCTTGTATTTTAAACTGATAATTTCTTAAATTGACAGTTTCTGAAACAGTCGTGCCTGGTCCTTGTAAACGTTTTGAAATTATTAACATTTTAGGTAGGTAATAAATATAGCCTTTTGTTTTGATTCCTTGATTCCTTCAGGGGGTTGGGGTCAAGGGTCACTCTTGTGTTGGTTGGTTGATGTAGTCTCCCTCACTGTAAACTGTAAACTGCCTAACTCTGCAGGTTATGCTTGCTACAGGTATTTGAAGACATTTCAAGGTTTATTCATTTATTTCCATTTTAGGGTGTTTTTGTATATTTTCGCTTCAAATACCCTATATCCTCCTTTTTGTGTCGAGTCCCTGAGCCGTGGTCCTGGCCCCCGCACCTTCAAAGACATCCTAAATATTATTATATTTTATTTAATTAGTGGACTTGCCCTCTATTGTTCTTCGCAAGTTTCTTATTCTTATTCCGCCGGATTTTTAGATCACTACTCCTCCTAGGGCTTTCGAGTTAGAGACACCGTTCCAACTCTGACACGTCCGGCCTGATCTCGATCGGTGTGCTTCTATTCATCTTTTTGATATCTCTTGTCGCCCCCCCGTTATCCCTCTTTTTCTTGTCGTTTTTTTTCCCATAGAAATGCATGGGGTGGGGGGGCTCCTCATTGAATTACATGGGAAAAATGCTTGTGTGTGTGTATGAGTGTCTGTGTGTGAGTGTGAGTGTGTGTGTGTGTGTTGGAGTTGTTGGGGGGGTGGGGGGTGTTAGGGGGGGTTCTATCCATTAGAAAAAAATAGGAAAAATGCTTTTTGTGTGTGTGTGTGTGTGCGTGTGTATGTATGGGGTTGGTGGGTGGG
>JAGFZM010006395.1:0-40378 GCA_017657215.1 Limnothrissa miodon | reverse complement strand
ATCAGGCTAGGCAGAAGAAATGTTAGAAAGAATGGGGTCAGGTAGAGAGGGGCTGTGTGTGATCATGCTGTGGTTATTGTGTGTGCTGCTTAGCTGGTGAACTTCAGCCAGCCCGTCACAGCGCCCTCTGGCTGCTGGAGGCTGGTGTCCCTGCAGCTCCTCAACAGAACTCTGCCTGTCAACCTCGTTGCCACGGTAACCCTGCAGTCCCGGGCAGGTGTCACGCTGGTAGTGCCACTGCACGTCCGCTCCACAGCGTCTCAGGTACCGACTCTCGTGGATCAGTTGTGTGTGTGTGTGTATGTGTTTAAGGCAGGGCTCGAAACTAACGATGTCCCGGGGACTATAAAAAATGTCACTGGGACACAAAGTTATCAAATCTGGGACAATTCCGGGACAATGAAAAAAATCTAAACGGGAACGTATTTCAAGACATTTCTCCGCTGATCCTCAAGTCTTTGCGTCTGGAGCGCAGTTCCACTCCTCATACTCACTAGCGTTTCCTCCAGCCCACTCTCAAGTCTGGTTGTGGGTTCTGATTGGACTACGCTCCGCCTCGCCTGCTTGTTGTGTTGGTCAGCTGAGGAGCAACATTTATTACAAGTAGGCTACCGGTAGACCGCAGACGTTATGTTACTTTGTCCAGTGTTACTTTAAATTATGTTACGTTACATTATTAACACGTCTATTAGGATCCCGGTCATGTGTGCTAGAGTAGTCAGTCAATACATTTAATGTAGCCTGGCTAACGTTATCCACCTGTAAGCAGCTTCTAGATTTCGATTTCGTTTGCGAGAAATGTAAGCGCAGTTTTAATGTTTCAGTAAAGTCTGACAGATAGTTCTTGTCTGAGTTCCCCCCTATTCTATAAACAAAGGGTCATTTGAGCGATTACACTGTCAACATTAGCCTAAGACAAGACTAGAACAATTTTCAGTATTGGGAAAGTTCACTTTCAACATGAACTAGCTGCTAGTTCAGTTAATAGTGCAAAATTTTAAAAACGATCACAGTATCATTCATCAGGCATTAATATAATGTTTGTTTAGTTCACGTCCACCAAAATTATAAACACGTGAATGATGCCCTCAGGCGCAACACTGCTGTCTGCAATAGCCTACCACTAACATTTCTACGGTGGCCGACAGGTGCAAACGACGTGCAACTTATGAAAACACATGCAAATCAACAAAACACGTGCAAATAGACAAAACACAAATGCAAATCAACAAAACACCTGCAAATAGACAAAACACAAATGCAAATCAACAAAACACCTGCAAATAGACAAAACACAAACGACTTAGGAAAACATCTTCATCTTAATTTGACAACACATGAACATCATTTAGAAAACGCGCTGCATTTCAGAAAAGCACTCCGAAACTCAAAACACATGCAGATCAGAAAACACACCCCGAAATTCCGAACAAAACTGAAGTTTCCAGTGGGACACTTAAAAGTGATGAACACCTCTGGACAGATGGTGAAAAGGAACAGGGGTGTACGTGTGACAGAGATAGCTAGCGGTAGTAATCTGAAATGTAAGTATTTGGGTTTATTTCAACATTTTAATGGCATTTTAATTGTGATCACACCTCAGATCACCACCAGTTTTCACAATCTGTTCAGAGGTGTTCGTCACTTTTAAGTGTCCCACTGGAAACTTCCGTTTTGTTTTGAGTTTCGGGACGTGTTTTCTGATCTGCATGTGTTTTGAGTTCGGGGTGTGTTTTCTAATCTGCATGTGTTTTGAGTTTCGGAGCGCGTTTCTGAAATACAGCACATTTTCTAAATGATGTTCACTTGTTGTCAAATTAAGATGAAGATGTTTTCCTAAGTCGTTTGTGTTTTGTCTATTTGTAGGTGTTTTGTCTATTTGCACGTGTTTTGTTGATTTGCACGTGTTTTCATAAGTTGCACGTCGTTTGCACCTGTCGGCCACCATACATTTCCCATTTCGGCGGCTGATATTGCCAAGTAAGAAAGCAGTGGCAGCGATTGACGGTTAACAGTGAATAAACAGCACGAGTTTTAAACCTTTTTCCATGGCGAACTTCTGGGCCTTAATGCAACTGTCTTGTGGTTTTAATGTAACTTTGGCAAGCCCTAATAATATTTTCCATTGAAATTATATAGGCCTGATACTTGTGCCTTGTATTTTAAACTGATAATTTCTTAAATTGACAGTTTTTGAAACAGTCGTGCCTGGTCCTTGTAAACGTTTTGAAATTATTAACATTTTAGGTAGGTAATAAATATAGCCTTTTGTTTTGATTCCTTGATTCCTTCAGGGGGTTGGGGTCAAGGGTCACTCTTGTGTTGGTTGGTTGATGTAGTCTCCCTCACTGTAAACTGTAAACTGCCTAACTCTGCAGGTTATGCTTGCTACAGGTATTTCAAGACATTTCAAGGTTTATTCATTTATTTCCATTTTAGGGTGTTTTTGTATATTTTCGCTTCAAATACCCTATATCCTCCTTTTTGTGTCGGGTCCCTGAGCCGTGGTCCTGGCCCCCGCACCTTCAAAGACATCCTAAATATTATTATATTTTATTTAATTATTAATGTTATTTTTTATTGTTGACATAGTTAGTTAGGGTTAGTTTGTTTGAATATGCAGTAAATGAAGGAAGATTTACGCATTAAGCTTATACATTAGCTCATTTTGAAGTTGTCTGAAAAATGTGTAAAAACAAAAGATTCTGCGTTTTTTACTGCAACTACCATGGCATGTGATTCCTTCACTTTAGTCCCATTCTCTTACATCTATTTCATATCTTGCATTGAGGGAATACATTGTATTAATAAAATACTGTAACTGTAAATGAATTTAGAGCTATATTAAGAGATAAATAGGAGGTAGCACTTCATGGGACCACTCAAGGGAAAAAAAAAAACGTGGTATGAAATTTTGGTCAAACCACCCAGCTCTATTTAGGAGGGGAAAAAAATTGGGACACTATTTGGCACATTCGGGACAATGCAATATAGAATTCGGGACCCCTGGGGGACATAAAGAAAAAAAGTTAATTTTGAGGCCTGAATAGGATTGTCAGCCTTTATGACAACGTTATGCAGAACCATTTACCATTTAATATTATGTAGGCATAGGCTACGTTTTAGTTTCAGCACTAATGTCTGAGGTTATTATATGCTATGATAGACGGCGATATGCATCTTGACTATACAAACGTAATAGTCTACGTTAATTTCCCAGTAAACAAAAGATTTGCTACAATGTTACATGAGTGCCTTTTGGCAACACAACTAACCTATTCAGCCATCTCAAACATAAGCACGAATTAATGAAGAAACCAAAAAATAACGCCAGTGCCAAGTAGGGCTGGCCGGTATGGCCTAAAAAATCTAATTTTAACTGTTTTTTCTCAACAGCCCCAATTTCAGATGTAGAAAACAAAAAAGTTTAAAGTTTATATACAGTGTTCATTGTATACATTGCCTTTGTATACAGTGAAAATGTAACAACATAAAATGTAGCAATATTAGCAATATTTTCAGTTCACAAGTTTCAATAAGTCAAGCATCTTGCTATAAGTTCTGATAAACACAACCCTCTATCCCACAACCCTCCCATCTGGCTCGCTAGATGACATCATGTGACAGCTAGATGACTAGTTGGGACTAGAGGTCGACCGATTTATCGGTTGGCCGATATATCGGGCCGATATTTGCATGTTTCTAAGTCATCGGCATCGGCCGATATCCTTGCGTGGTCGCGCCCGATTTAACGTCAGGCACATCTGCGGGCAGCCGCATGTTATTGGAGTGGTGCAGCCGCATGTGAAGGACCCCTAATAAACTTTTGTAAGATTCAGTCAGAGAGACTTAAAAAGACAGTCCTAGAACAGGGGTCTTCAACAGGGGGTCCGCGAAAATATTTCGTCTGAAGCATTTTTTTTCTCTTCCAAAAGATTTAATTTGTCATAGTTAACATAATGTTCAAAAGAAAATAACACATTGTAGGCCATGAACCATGCATGTGATCATGTGATCCCTGCGTAACATTTTCCTAACCTATGCCAAAACACAGTAGCATTTCATGTACAAATACAGGTCACCACTTCAGCCTGAGCCTGATGTGACATTGCCTCGCAAATTCCATCAGTCCTAGAATAGAGAAGCTCTGTTCCACTCACCAGGTGCAGTGCTCTCACTAGGACCTGGTAGCTGATCAGTTATCTTTAATTCTTCGTCCCACTATAATAAAAAATGTGACCCTTGTGATCTTTTTTTATTAGAGTTGGATCATCGCAATTAAAGAACACTTCCCCCCCCCCCCGTGCGTTTTAGTTAAATAGCTTTGTATTCAGCAAACTTCCTTCCGGGAGATAAATTACGTTTGATTCGTCTGTTCAGTGTCGGGACTGATGAACCCTGAACTTTGCGGGGTATTTGTTCTGTGTGATGTTTTGCTTTGTTGTTTTTTTTATGAGAGTCTGCGGTCTTTGCACTTCAAGACGTTCTGCGCGAATTCATTCATCCAACGTTCCATCACAATAAAACGACAACGATAATCTCATGAGTGTGTTTCCTTCTGAAAGACGAAGTTATATTTACACAAGAGGAAGAGGCTTTCTGTCTGTATCAGTTTGAGCTAACGAAGCTTTGCCTGAATTTAGCTGAATATATCCAGCTAGTTAACCCTTGTGACATTCATTCTGTTCTAGGGCAAATTTATGCAACTATGTAAAGAAACGAGGTGTCACCCCCCTGTTAATAATAATGCCTGTTTAGAATGTGTGCGTTCGTGTGTGTGCGTGCTTGTAGGCACTCATAACTGAAGGTCCAAATGATGGCAGGATTTGAGGTGGGCCAGGTGTGTATGGAGTAAGATACCCGTCAAAACGTTTCTTTTCTCAACAAGTAATGCCTGTGAATGGGGCGATGACGTATTTTGACAGTTGAGTAACGTGTGCGAAGTCCATAATATTTAGAGGCGTATTGAAATTTTGATTTCGTACTTGTAATTTTTTATTAGTATTTTTTATGCATGACTGAACTAATTTGAGAACTCACAAATGTTTATTTTATGCACAACTGAATACGCACATGTATCAAATATATGGACACAAATATTTTGACAGCAACCTTACTCCATAGGTGTGGGGGTCCGTGCTCAGTCTCTCTCACAGCCAAGGGGTCCTTGAGCTGAAAAAGGTTGAAGACCCATGTCCTAGAAGATAATGGTAAGGCTTAAATTCTTACATTTCGATGTCCTGTTGTCATGTATTTGCTATTATGTTATATAAACTATGTTGCGTTGCTTCATTTAGTGAAAGAAAAAACGAATAACATTTAACCGCCTGGAACTGGCATAATGCTGTAGCCGTTTGCCGTTAGCTTTAAAACGAAAACATATCAGCACCTTGCTTGCAAACATATTAGCCCCGTGTGTTTATTTCTCCTGTGTCGGGATTGTAGAATTTCACTCTGTGCATGAGGCGGGGAAGGCAACAGCTCTCACAAACACTGCAGCGTGATTTGAGGGTTAACGTTGCGTTACTCCGCCCCGCTCACAGACAGTACCGTTTGCGGAGAGTGAGACACAGACGGCTGCCCTTGAGCATTCCGAGAGAATGGTTTGATGCACACAATAGTCGGGCTCCATCCAACTTGTTAGCATTCAGTGTTTCCCACACATAGACTGATTTGTGGCGGTGCACCCCAGATTCAACACCGGCCACCGCCACATATTAGGTTTCGTTATTTATTTATTTTAACGCCATTGTAAAACATGCAGCATTCGTTAAGCTGAATTTCCTTTTCGCTGCTCTCCCTTTGTCACTCACGTCTCTCATACACACACACACACGCAGCCCCTCCCCTCCATGTACACCGCGTATGTCTCCATGAAAACCGACGAGATCATCCCTGGAAGCGTTCGCACTGATGCACCTGACGCTTCTAGGGTGAAAGCATAAAGTTCTTCCGCAACTTTTGTAGACTATACGTGCAACTTTACCAAACAGTAGAAGTAAAGTCATTCTCCTTGGCCCGCTCTCGTGCGCGCTCAATGGACACCTGCCATCGACACATTTAATCCAAATATAACATTCACAATCGTGAAAGCAATGACGCACAGAAGACAACTAATTACTGTTAAATCCGGTTAGCATCATTTGTAGGCTATGCTGCACACATTTGATTAAATGTCTTGCATTCAAGTTGACTGACCATCTACCAATGTTTTTCAACTCAAAGACTTATAAGGGCCTGTCCCAAGGAGAAAAAGTATTTGCTTACTCTGAAACTTAAACACATCCACAAACTGAACAGTCCAAGCAGTAGTAGAGTATGATAGCCTAAGCTTAGCCTGCTACTTTGTTTACAATATTTTGAGGCTTCAACCAGACAGCTGAATTTAAAAGGGGGAGTTGTAAGAATACTAGGCTATAATCTGCATAAAGTTGGCTGTTATGAATATCATTTAAAAAATATATTTATAAAGTTGTATTTTTATTTAAATGAATATTTAAGTTTACATGTTTATTTATATATATTGTTCATTGTTTTTTTCCTTAACTTTAGATAAATATTTTATTTTGATACAATATTTGAAATAAAGATTTCAAAGATATTTTAAGACAGTGTTCAATAAATTATGTTACGTTTGGAAATATTGTGCATCCTCTTTTATTATTAGTATGAAATTTTAGCATGCAAATTACGGGGAAAAGTAAAGGTATCGGCCCTAAAGATCAGCCAAAAAAAAAATCGGCAGCACATATCGGTGATCGGCTGACTCTGACATCTAAACATCGGTATCGGCATTGGTTATAGAAAAACCCGATCGGTCGATCTCTAGTTGGGACTAACGCGTTATTTAGTAATGCATTACAGTAACTACATTGTTATTTTGGTAACCAGCACGGTAACTAGTTATTATGTCAAAATCAGGAACGTGTTAATTGTTACTGGGATTTAGATAGTGTGTTGCATTCGAAAGGACAGGGAATGCTTCCTGGTTTGAGGGTTAGCAACGGCTGTACTGTCAATAATTAGCCTGCTTTCTGCCCCCTGAACATAATGAAAAATCCCAACACATGAGGCAAACCTGAATGGTGTACTCAAACACTAGCAACGGCCAATCGGGAAAAAAGATAGGGTGGGAGTTAAAATCCTGCAACATCCCCCTATAAGCACCTTTAAGTATGCAGGAGGAAGATGATGACAAGAAGATTTATGACTTCTCTGGTATAGTTGGTGTTTTTGGAAAAGATGCTGGTTATCTCCATCCCAGGAAAGCAGCCGGGCCCGACGGATTGTGTCCAAGACTGCTTAAAGCCTGTGCTGCAGAACTGGGAGAGCCACTGGAGCACATCTTCAACTGGAGTCTCTGTCTCAGGAGAGTCCCAGCACTGTGGAAGACATCATGTCTCATTCCCGTCCCCAAGAAACCACACCCAAGTGAACTTAATGACTTCTGGCCAGTCGCTCTCACATCACACCTGATGAAGACCATGGAGAGACTGGTTCTGGGGATACTTAGGCCACATGCACTAGACCCATTACAGTTTGCTTATAAGGAGAAAGTGGGCGTCGACGATGCCGTCTCATACCTTCTACACAGGACACACACTCACCTGGACAAGGAGAAAAGTGCTGTGAGAATCATGTTCTTTGATTTCTCCAGTGCTTTTAACACCATCCAACCCCCCAGACTGAGTAACAAGCTCCTGCAGATGGGTGTGGATGCCCACCTGGTATCCTGGATTGCAGACTACCTGACGGAGCGGCCACAGTTCGTCAGACTGAAGGACTGCTTCTCCGATACTGTCATCAGCAGCAGTCCTGTTCACCCTGTACACATCTGACTTCTGCTACAACACGGAGTCATGCCACATGCAGAAGTTTTCAGACGCCGCGGTCCTTCAACTTCTGCAGCAAGCTTCTTTGGATGTTTTACCAGTCTGTTGTTGCCAGCGTCCTCTTCTATGCTGTGGCATGCTGGGGAGGAAGCACTAAGAAGAGGGATGCTGGGCGACTAGACAGGCTGGTAAGGAAAGCTGGCTCTGTTGTGGGAACTGGAGTGCATCACTTCAGTATCAGACAAAAGGACCTTGAACAAGCTTCTCAACATCCTGGACAATGACTGTCATCCACTCCACAGCACTATCATGCAGCAGAAGAGCTTGATCAGCTGGAGACTACGCTCCCTGACATGCACAACAGACAGACTTAGGAAGTCATTTGTCCCCAGGGCCATACAACTCTACAATGCTTCACTGAAAGGAAAAGGAGAGTTAGACTTCTCTGCATAGTCTATCTGCACCTTAACCCTCTTATACACCTACAAGACATTTTTCTACAATACTGTGTATTGTTGACACTGCCTAGGGACCCTACTGGCTACATTAGCCCACATGCACAACCCCTCCTTATACTTGTAACTTCATACTTGACCAATAACATTAACTGTAACTTGATACTTGACCTTCATACTTGACTGATGCATGAACTCGTATATGACTTATCCTTTCACTGATGCTGTAATTTTTATATTATTAGGCTATTTTTATTTTTATCTTATTGTCCATATACTTATACTAGAACTGTTTCTATGCTTATTTTTTATTGCCCATTTTACATATGCAAATATTTATTGCTGGTCAATAGACTTTAAATCTTGCACTGTTTCACTACTGGACTCATTTGCACTACTACCTTGACGCACACCACATACTGGACCACAGTAAATTCATGCGCATCTCTACCCTTAGTATTTGTATTCTATTGTTCCTTTTAGTAATGTTGATCTAGTCATGTTGTTTTGTTGATCTGCTTCTTATCATCCTGTGTACACTGTAGTACATGTTGTGTGTGATTTTAAGCTGCTGGGACCTTGAATTTCCCCTTGGGGATCAATAAAGTATCGATCTATATATCTATTTTATTAAGCAGCTGTGTTACTGTACCTTTACTGCCGTGTCACGGCGATCACTTAAAAAAAAAAAAATAGCTATTTAACGTTATTGCCTTGTCAAGCGCTGTAAACTTTGTTTTTTGTTATACTGCACTACTACGCTACTATGACTGCAGGATGTGCGCTGCAGAATGTTTCTCATGTGAAAGTTTGAAAGTTAATAAATGGGGCGCCTTGCATTCTCAAACAGTCCTCTTTTTTCCTGACAATCTCCTCCGTGGTAGCAGGAACTCTGTCTCTTAAATACGGTAATTGTAGGCCACTATTGTTCTTCTTAAGTTTATTATTCTCATTGCGACACGACTGCTAGTCCTAGGACTGTTGAGATAGGGACACCGTTCCAAATATAAAATGTCCAGCCTGATCTTGATCGGTGTGCTTACATTCATCTTTTTTGTATCTCTTGTCGTTTGTCCGTTATCTCGTTGTTTATCTTGTTGTTTTTTCCCCATTCAAATAAATGAGAGAAATGTGTTTGTGTCTGCATATCATTCTCCGTTGTTACCCTAGCAACTGCTAACTGCTAGTTAGCTACTTAGCATTGTTAACATTTTTAACATATATGCTAAATCACATCATCACATCCGACTTAAGTTCACTAAGCACCACTGTTAGCATCATTACCATTATTTGCATCATTAGCATTATTAGCATAGAAATGCTATAGATAATTTCACACATGTATGCACAAAAAAATGTGTCACGGTGACGCAGTGGCAAGCCCACCCAGCGGAAAATGCAATCTAGTTAAACATTAAAACGCCAGTGTGGTGTAGGCTATATGTGAAACAATTTTAGCCGGTGTGCTTTATAGGTCGGAATTTATGGTAGATTAAGACAGACAGTTAAAAAAAAGTGATGCATTAAACATTGTTAATTTCTAGTTTAGTTTAATTCATTTTACCATTAACTTGCACTCACACTTGGCTCACACTTTAGGCGCACAGTGCACTTGTGGCAGGATAGTGCAAGCATGAGAATAAGAATAATGAGAATAAGAATAATGAGTAAAACCCAAGTTACTGTCCCTAGCAAGTAGCTACTCTGAAGGTAACGAGTAATGTAATGTAACTAAATTAAAGTAACTTACCCAACACTGCTTACTGATAACATTGTGTCAACGGGTCGAATTCTTTTCATATGGGATGCAGTTTGAACACATTTGTGGTATGGTGGACTGTATTTTGGCGGCTGTGCGTGTGGTGCTTGTGGTGCCGCTGTCTTTTTCATTCCGCTGTGTGTAAGAGTTCTCCCATTTGACAGGATGATTTTGTTTGAGATGCTGATGTAAATTTGGAAAATGTGCGTGCTGAGTGGTGGAAGGGCCTGAAGAGAGAACCGATTTCCATCTAAACAAATTGACATGAACTACACACTCGAGTTAATCTCTAAATCTTTAATCTAAAGTTTATCGCCTAGCCCTAACAACAAGCAAAATGTTAATGCAGACTCAGTCATAAATCACAGCCACAACGTATAATGCAATTCCATATCCGACAAGTTTGGATAGGCACAAACTTTGACAGTAGGGTTCGAGAGCTTACCTTTGGGGAAAGTAGGCTAAGTTACGCTTAAGTCTACAGGCTACAGTAAAGACGACTGCGTGATGAGTAGCCTATGTGGGACCAAAAAAATGACACAGATGCACTGGTATTGTGTTGGCTATTGGTCTTATAGTGTTGCGGTCTATTGGGTAATGTTCCGTGTTGGACTACATTTCAGGATCTTCAGTGGTGACAGATATGGCAAAGATAATCAACGTCTGGCTTTCTTATGTTATTCCTCCTCAAACTAAGCAAGCGTTGTCGTAAGAGAAATTTACTAAGTGTTTAAGAAATGAAGAGTCCGGAGAGATTCAGTGGATGAAAGGCTTTTTAGTCGAGGAACCAAACTTAACGAGATCCCGGAGACAAAGTCTACCGGACAAACAAAACACAAGCTTTTTATACAGTTGAAAGTTGGAATACATCACCGCCCCACCAACAGGTCTGGTGATGCCCTGGTAACCATAAAACAATAAATTCCTTTTGCCTGTCGAAACCAGTAGCTTGTCGCCGTGCTTATCGGTCAGACCAAATATGCTCAAATGGCACCATTTCTCCCCCAACCTCCGAAGGGCGCCTCCTGGCCTAGAAGGGCCCCGAGGAGCTGGAGAGAGATACTGATTGCACCCAAATTGTTTTACAGCAGCCAGCTGACCTCGGCAGACAAAAGAATTCTACCACCAGGCACAGACATGCATTTCAGATGATCACACTAGCTTATTTGTTACATCAGTTTAGTCACCAGTCATTTCTCTTTGTTCATTACACTGTTTCACCACTCAAAGTTTGTTCTTTCATTTGTATCATTTGATTAATAACAAGAAACAACCTTAATCACACCATTAATTTGCAGTTCTCTAAACATTTCATTAAGACAATTCAAAATTCCTCCCACAGCGTCTTCTCTCCCTCCGTCTCCTCCTAACAGGCTACACCAGATATGTTACCGATATGGATCAGTCAAAGCCGCATCTGTTGTAACTTTAACATTTAACGTTAGCTTAAGATGTACTCAATCAAACTGGTCACATCTGATGCGGCAGAGCAGTGAACATTAAAAACAGTCTTCTAATTGATGCCTTGACTTGCCAGTTTAGCGTTAGAGTAAGAATATCTGATTGGATAACCTGTTTCAATCGGCTCATGAGCTCCCTGTTGGAAAAATATAGGATAACTAATGCAACTGTATACATTTTCATAGGAAAAGAGCAGACTTCCGCAAACATCAAATAACTTTAGTCTGGTTCATTTAAAAGACAAATTGCTTTGACAATAGATGTCCTTTTACGCACAGATGAGTAATTATTTGGGATATAAAATAACAAAACCAATGGTTTAAAAGGTTTAAAACATCTATTTTTTATCTGTTTTATCATATAGCCTACTATTATATTAGTGATGGTGATATATGGTGATGACAGGACAATTTCAATTGGGCTGCTCTGTTGAGCGCCACATAGGCTACAGGTCATAGCCTTTTTGTGGCAATCTCGAATAGCATTGGGTCATACAACACAGGGTGAACAAAAGTTCAGTAGGAACAAAGTTTCCCAGAATGTTCCCTGAGAGCCAAACAAGCGAAGAACGTCAACATTTCAATTGGTTGTCAGTGTTTTGCAGCCAAAACGTGTCATAGCTCATTTGCATAAAGTTAAGCAGCCTTTAACTTTTTTTAGTTGCTCTAGTCACTCAACTTTTGTCTTGTCAGCTTGTCACTTTTGACGCTTTTGTCGCTTACTATCCATACAAAGTCAATTACTTCCAGCAATTTTGCAGCTTTAGTAGCTTTTGGTGTGAACGCACAGTAAGGGTTACTGAATCTGTTTTTTTTGTGGACACTCTGGTCTATCAGAATCTGGTGTCATATGATTAATTCACTATGTTAATTTATTTTAATTTTTTTTTTTTATAAACAAAAAATCATGTTGCGTCTAAACAAAAACTTTATATGTTTTATATGTTTCTCACCACAGAAAGCTGACATTATGGATATCTTTACATTATCTGTGAGAGGAGACTGTCTGGAACCTGGCAACATAAGAACCATGGTAGTGGGATGTTCTGTGACTTAGCAGTGTACAAAAACATGTGGTGTGTGCCTGACGGAAATAAGTGCCACTTTTTTTCTGAATAAAATATGGATTTTCTCTGGGATAAAAAAAATCTGTTTTATTTCAAACAAACATTTCCTCATTGTCAGAAAATGCACTTTCATATCCAGATCCATCATCTGATCACTTGGACCATAATCATTACTGATAATGGCATCCTCCTCAGTTATCATCGCAGCCACTTTTTCTCTTTTTGACATGATTCTTGTTTGTTTTATTAAGTCACTTTATTGTCAATTTCTCAACATATACTGGACATACAGAGGAATAGAAATTACATTTCTAGCTATCCCACATTGATGCGCACGGTCAGGAGAGCCAGAGGCCTCTGCGTCTCCACGCGCCGCCTGCTTATGGCATTCACACAATCACACACCAGTGGAGGGGATTACCATGAAAGGATCCAGGAGGATTTTGGGGTTCAATGTCTTGCTCAAGGACACTTCGATGGCTGATTGAAGATGAGACGCGCTGCAGCATTTTCGATCATCTGAAGTGGCTTGACGGCACAGGCCGGAAGTCCTGCCAGAAGGGCATTGCAGTAGTCAAGGCGTGAGAGGACCATAGTTTGAAACAGCAATTGGGAGGCTTGTTGAGTTAGGTATGGTCTGATCTTTCTGACATTGAATAGTGCAAAGCGGCAGGCCCGGGCAACATGGTCGTTGATGGTTAGCTGGTCAACAATCATTACACCTCGGTTCCTGGCTACCCGTGAGGGAGCAAGAGACAAGGAGCCAGAGTTGATGCAGATGTTGTGGTGAATAGTTGGTTTAGCGGGGAGAACCAGCAGTTCGGTTTTTGAGAGATTCATCTGGAGATTATGGTCTTGCATCCATGCAGAGATGTCAGAGAGCCAATCTGAGATTCGAGTTGGGATGGTTGGGTCATCGGGTGAAAATGACAGATAGAGCTGGGTATCATCGGCATAGCAGTGGTAAGAGAAGCCGTGCTGGCGAATGATTTGACCCAAAGAAGTGGTATAGATTGAAAAAAGAAGGGGGCCCAACACAGATCCTTGGGGCACTCCAGTAGCAAGGTGGTAAGGTGCAGACGTGTATCCTAGCCAGGTAACTTTGAACAGTCGCCCAGTGAGGTAGGATTTAAACCAGCAGTATGCATCACCCTTGATGCCCATGTTTGACAGTATAGATAATAGAATATTGTGGTTTACTGTATCAAATGCAGCTGACAGGTCAAGCAGGATGAGTACAGATGACCTTGATTCCGCTCTGGCTTCTTTTAAGGCTTCAACCACAGATAGTAGAGCTGTAACAGTGGCGTGGCCACTTTTAAAGCCAGATTGGTTGTGGTCGAGTAGATTTTGTTGGCTCAAGAATTCAGTAACCTGTTTGAATACCGCCCTTTCAATAGTTTTAGCAAGGAACGGAAGGAAAGAGACCGGCCTGTAGTTTCCCACCTGGTCGGGAGCAAGAGAGGGTTTTTTGAGTAGAGGTGTTACCTGAGCGTGCTTGAATGCGGTAGGGAAAATTCCTGTTGATAGTGAAGCGTTGATCACATGTGTGATAGCTGGTGTGATAGTTGGAGCTATGGATTGAAAAAGGTTGGTTGGAATCGGGTCCAGAGGGCATGTTGTAGGACGGCTGCAAGTGAGAGGTTTAGACACATCTATTTCGGTGAGGGGTTTGAATGAAGCAAATGTCGCAGCAGGACTATTGCAATTGGAGGTGCTGCCGCTGGTATATGGTCCAGTTGTAGCCTTGCAGTTGGCTCAGAAAACTGCCTACTGATGGCAGCTACTTTGTCGTTGAAGAAAGAAGCAAAAGAATCTGCTGTCAGATTGGTAGCAGGAGGTGGTGGTGGGGGGTTGAGTAAAGTTTTGAAGGTTGAGAATAGTCTCCTGGTGTCTGTGGTGTTTTGAATTTTGTCATTATAGAAAGCCTTCTTTGCAGTAGTGACATCAAATGAGAAGGAAGAGAGCAGTGCCTGGAACCTGTTAAAGTCAGAAAGATTTTTTGATTTGCGCCATTGCCTTTCAGCAGCTCTGAGGTTTGTACACTGTTGACGGATGGAATCATCAAGCCAAGGATATGGTTGGGAGGGCCGAGCTGGTTTGGTGGATAGGGGACATAGCCTATCAAGACATGTCCTCATTTTTTAAAATCATTTTACCGTCCTGCATTTTAAATCATTTTACCGTCGTTTTTGAAAATGACGTTGAAGGTAAGAAACAACTCCATGTAGTCCTTACATTTTTGCTGTTAGCAGAGGGATAGCAACAATCATTTATCATTGATATAATGCGTCTAAAAAACACACCCAGACTACAGGTATGTTGCTACTCATTTTGTTGATGAAAAACGAATGCCTAGGTCCTTGTAGGTCAGACACTGCCATATTTGTTGTATATGTTGTTTTGTTATTTGAGCCATTCATTTTCCAATAGGGGTTTTTGCTTAGGAACCGGAAGTAGGAAAATGCTAACCCGCAGCATACAGTATAACATGGTTCCACTGAGCTATAAACACTGGAGGCGCAGAACGATCAAGCCGCCCATTCACTAACATTCGGCTTCAAAACCAGGAAGTTGTCAGAGGGGGTGGGACAAGAGCGGGGTCAAGGAAGTGTTGTCCTCATTCAACTCAATGGAAAAATCTGAGTTTTGATAAGCTCTCATGGGACACTTAAGGGCCAAATGGTCATACCGTTGGTCTTGTTTAAAAGTGTATGGTATGTAGCACAATCATATGTGGTGTATGGTTAGCTGTGTTGGTGTAAAATGGCAAAAAACAGTTTTAAAAATCACCTCTTCTCTGATTCTGATTGGAGAGTTGAACTGTCAGTCGAATGTGGTCCAATCAGAATTCTTTTCATGAGGGGCGCGAAGTCTGTAACGTAACATTAGCCCCATCGCTAACAACCGAGTCACCACCAGTAACATACTTACAGATTTTACGAATAACAAAAGGTATCTACTGACCGCTAATAAAAACAATTTGTCCGATACATTTCTATCGGTTCTGTTGCTATGTTGACCGAACAACTGACTTGTAACTACTACTTTTCTTTGAAACAAATCCATAGTGGCCGTATAAAATAGCCCAACCACGTGACCTACTGGGCCAATCACAATTCGAGAATATTAAAACGTTTAAAAGAAAAATCTAAAAACAAATTGGCAGAGTTCTGGATTTAAAAAAATTATGTGGCTATACTTTGGAACATGCCGATCATAAATCCACATGGTATGTAGACATAAAACGTGTGGTAATTATACTAGAGGACGCAATCACGTTGCCCCATTCATTCTCTATGGAGGACACAGGCCATGACCCCGGCTCGCAAACTCGCTTCCAGTGTTTATAGCTCAGTGCGTGGTTCACTCACTGATCAACAATTCACTCACTGAAGAATATTCTTTAGAGATCAGTGGGTTCACTTGGCAACTCTATTGGGTCGATTTTTCTCGTGCTTATTTTAATCTATTCGCAAGTGACAACTGTAAATCACGTATCTAGGCAACCATCTTACCAGTCTGTCAAGTCTCAGATCCTTCACAACATCCTCAACGATTCCTCTTTGACGCAAAGCGCGCATTAAGTCATCTTCAGACATAAACCCAGGATCAAATCCTTCTTCATTCAGTATGTTACGTATCTTGCTGTTGATGTCAATCTAATGGAATGATTGGATCTTCTTAGTTTTCCAGTCACATTCAACAATACACTTTTATAAAACGTATAAAAGTTCAAACTCACAAATAAGAGTTTAGATAGGCTAGCTAGCATAATATTCCCAATACAGACACAGTTATGCTATACTTGCATACAAAACACTCACCTTAACCAAGTGATCTCGAATGATTCCTTTTACACTAGATCCTTTATCAGTTTGTGAAGAAAAAGACATAACGACATATGGTGGCAAAGTAAATTACACGTTACACATCGTCTCAAGAGACGAGACGCTAAAACCAGTTGAAGTTAGTATCACTAAGCTAGAATCACGGGAGGCACAGAACAATCAAGTCGCCCATTCACTAACGTTCGGTTTCAATTTTCAAAACAAGTTGGTTGTCCAAAGGGATGGGACAAGAGCAGGGTGGATCTGTTACCAAAGTTACCGGTACGTTGTACACTTACGGCAGAGCCCGTTTACGGAGATCCCCTCTATTAACTTCATTCACTTTAGCTGCTGTTCACCAAGGGGGCGATCGCGGGCGAGTGCAAAATCAATGGACGTCTATCGAGCTAGACGGCTAAATTGCATGTTTCATTTGCATGTCGTCAACAAAGTGCAAATATTATTGTGGTTTCCGAGAGATCGATAGGGGTTGTAAATCAAAAAGTGGAATAATCTGGGAGTCATATCCTTCTCTTTTCTTACGGGTTTGGCAGTTGTGACCTAGTCTCTGCTAGCACGTAGCTGGTTTAGTGTGCATGACGTCATCAGATTTCCTCAAAAAGCCGTATTTTTCATAACCCAAGCGAGTTTAAAAATACGGCGTATGCACCCTTTGTGTCGATTCTGCATTCTGTTTTTATCACGGCATTTCATTTGTTTATAAAAAAAATTACATCCAGAGCTATGTAGGAATATGTAGGTGCAGCTCCATAGGCCCCCATTCATTCAGCGCTCGCCCGCGAGCTCCCCCACGGTGCAGAGCAGCGTTACACTAGCGGAAATAGAAAGTTCATATGGAAGATGGAAGTGTTAGCAAAACCGGCTAAAAGTTAGCAAAAGTGTCAAAATAAAAGCCCCGCGATTTAAACGGTCTACAAGAACGTGTCTCAATGTGAAAAACAGATGTTAAAATATAGTCTTTTAATGAATTAAATTTAAGAATTAGAAGAAAGATTTATGGCAGAAATCTACAAATAGAAACACTTGTCCACCGTTTTCCCAATGGAATAAAATAGATGTATCTTCTTCATGGAGAGTGCATTTGGATAGCCTAAATATGTTCAGAACATAAATTATTCCTACACCTGAAACACATCACACCTCTAATTTACACCAATAAATACAACATCATTTACATGACGTATTTATTTTTTTAAGTGAAGGGAAAAATATTAAAATACATCCTAGGCTACTGATATATGACATTTTCATGATTTAGGTATCCTGAATCTCTTTTGTGGCAATGGTGTGGCATCATGTGCCATCTGCACAATTTCCATAAACAGAAATTAACATATACATTTCAAATAGCTGAAAAAAGAAAACTAATTCTTGTGATACTACAACATGGGGTACAATGTAATGTTTACAAACTAAGCTTTAATATAAAACATGATTTAGGTACCCTGAATCGCTTTAGTGGCAATAGCGTCATGTGCCATCTGCATAATTTCCATAAACAGAAATTAACATATACATTTCACATAGCTGATATAATACTTGTGATACTACAATATGGGGTACAATGTAATGTAAATGAAAACATAAGTTTTCATTTGATATGTGACTTAAGTACCCTGAATTGCACATTGGCATGGCATAATGTGCCAACCGCGTCATCTCTTGAAGAAATGGAGTGAACAGGTAATAAGAAAATAAGAAAATTAATTCTTGTGATACTATAACATGGGGTACAATATGGGTATCGTGCTTTTGTGGCACTTCCATGGCATGATGTGCCTACGGCGTCATCTCCCTAAGAAGAAATTAAATGAATACTTAATTTTCAAATAGCTGAAATAAGAAAACTACCACGCCAAATAAGAAAAAAAAAAAAAAACATGCCATCTTTCTAAGCAGAAATGAATTGCATGCCTGACATTCAAATAGCTGAAAGAAGAACTTCTTCTTGTGATACTACAACATGGGGTAAAATGTAATGCTTACATCATCAACTTTCATATGACACATGATGGCATTCAGTGATCTGCAAATCGTAATATGCACTCATTCTACTTTGAATATAAAACAAAAAGCATTGCAATTCGGGAAAGGGATTTCGATTGGACTACTATTGTTGAGTGCCACATTTTTGCCTTTTTGTGGCGATCTCGGAAAGCAAAAAAGTGTTGGGGTCATATAACACCGGGTGAACAAAAGTGCAGTAGGAACAAAGTTTCCCAATATGTTTCCTGAGAGCCAAACAAGCGAAGAACGTCTACATTCCAATTGGTTGCCAGCGTTTTGCAGACGAAACGTCATATAGTAAAGTAAAGTATAGTAAAGCAGTCTTTAACTTTTTTTAGCCGCTCTAGTCGTTCAACTTTTGCAGCTCGTTGCTTTTGACGCTTTTGTCTCTTATTGTCCAAAGTCAATTACTTCCAGCGATTTTGCAGCTTTACTGTGCGTTCACACCAAAAGTGACCAAAGCTGCAAAATCGCTTTTGTCGCTCACAAACGGTCGCTGCAATAAATAGTTCTGTTCGCTTTTGTCGCCCAAGTCGCTCATGATGTAGGGATTACAACGTTCGTTTTTGCTTACCCATTTAAAGGAGCTGTTGTACAAACAGTACAAAAACACGTGTTTCAGTAGCAAATTGTCCTGTTGAAGAGGGTCTCGACGTAATTGAAGTTACAACCAAGAACAAAATCACGTCAAGTGTTAAAGGTATTGGTATTGCTAAATGGCATTTGGTGATCTGCAAATCGTAATGTGCACTCATTCTACTTTGAAAAAGCATTGCAAGTGCCGGGAAAGGGATTTCGAAAAGCGTTGGGCCATCACCGGCTGAACAAAAGTGCAGTAGGAACGAAGTTTCCCAGTATGTTCCCTGAGAGCCAAACAAGCGAAGAGCGTCTTCATTCCGATTGGTCGCCAGTGTTTTGCAGCCGAAACGTGTCATAGCTAATTTGCATAAAGATAAACTGTCTAACTTTTTTTAGTCGCTCTAGTCGCTCAACTTTTGCAGCTGGTCGCTTTTGTCCATACAAAGTCAATTACTTCCGGCGATTTTGCAGTTTTGGTCGCTTTTGGTGTGAACGCACAGTTAGTCGCTTTTGCTATGAACGCACAGTTGGGCTTCAAAAGCGAACAGAACTACTTATTGTGGCGACTTTGAGCGACAAAAGCAATTTTGCAGCTTTGGTGAGGGGTGGGACAAGAGCGGGTCCCGAAAGAGTTTTTCCCATTCAAGTCAATTGGAAAATCTGAGTTTTGACAAGCTCTTACGAGATGCTTAGGGCCCAAGTAGTCATACCATTGGTCTTGTTTTAAAAGTGTATGGTATGTAGCAGAATAATCCGTGGTGTATGGTTAGCTGTGTTGGCGCAAAACCGTCAAAAAAAACAAATATAATAAAAAAAAATAAATAAAAATATTCACCCCTTCTCTGATTCTGATTGGAGAGTTGAACTGTCACTCAAATGTGGTCTAATCAGAATTCTCTTCATGAGTGGCACGAAGTCTGTAACGTAACATTAGTGCATCGCAAACAGTGTTTAGCCGAGTCACCTAGTAACATACAGGTTTTACGAACAACAAATATGTCTCATTTACTGGCCGCTAATAAAAACAAATTGTTAGATACATTTCTGTCTGTTGTTTTGCTGTGTTAGCTGAACAACTGACTTGTAAGTCACGTAACCCTATTCATTCTCTATGTAACCCAGGCCTTGAGCCCGGTTCGCAAACATTCCCCTCCCCCCCCCGATACGTCACAGACGTTTCGCCTCCAGTGTTCTATACCTCAGTGATTACAAACTAGAATTAGGGCTGCAATCGAAGAAAAAAAAAATAAAAACCTTGAGAATCAAGTCATAATAAAGTAATTAATTATGAGAATAAAGGCAAAAATTATGAGAATAAAGTCATTAATTACGAGTAAAGTCATTAATTACGAGTAGTCATATTTCGAGAATAGTCATTACGAGAATAAAGTCAAAATTAAGACTATGCTCTGAGGTTTGTTCTATTGGGAGCGTCTTTTTCGTTTTTGCTTTAGGAGAATTGTTGCCTCTGCATGGAAGTGTATTGGGGTGCGTGCACGCAACCTGACTGGGCACGCTACGGTGGAACTATTTAGAGTGAATGTGTTTAAAGTTTACGTGAGTGTGTGAAGTGTGCTGGCCAGCTTGTATATATTGTAAATACAGAACTTAAAAAAAAGACGCTGTTATTATTGTTATTACTGTGTACATCTCAATCAAATACCAAGAAACCCATCAGTTAATTATATTATCAGAATTTTTTATATAAAAGTGATAATAACCCTTAAATATCTAGGTGGTTGTTACAACCTGGGAGCCCTATGCCGCCGGCACAGTAACATCCTTGGGGGAGAAGATTTTTCAGGAGTGAGGATGTTACTGCGCCATCGGCATAGGGCTCCCAGGTGTTTCTCCGCCATAGATAGTTCTCCTTGTTATCTGCTTATGTTTTATTTTTGGTCACCACAACCATCTTAAATAACTATTCGAGTATCCACATGTAAATAGACGTGATTAGTATTCCTCCGCCTCTTACCTACAGTATACGCATGTAAATAGGAAGGACGTGGATTTGCTTGGTTGCTTCTAACTTCAAGGCTGTTTGGTATGTAGGAATAAATTTGAACCGTTGCTGTGATCCGAAAACATGAACCGCACGAAGACCGTCGGAATGCTATGAAACTGATGAGAACATTTTATTTCGTTAGTTGCAACATCAGCACCTAAGTGGTTACCTCTGAACTGGCCTCACAAGCTGTGATACAGAAGCGTATTTGTTATAGATTGCGTATTGTGGTGCAATCTATAACAAATGGAAATTACCACAAATCCTGATAAATGCTTTATTGTACCCGTCATTATCAATTCTTTATTCAGGGGAGCTTGACAGAGGCATTTGTTTGTAGGGAACCGGTGGAAACTGCAATGGTGGACACCAAAGCGGTGGTTGCAATCGGGTACTAAATACTGTACCATGCTCTCGGTTAAAAAAACGGATCTAAAACTTGATTGATGCAAATCTGAAGATATATACAATATTACAACACTATTTACACAAACTACTGAGGAAATACACCAAAATTTAGCTATTCGATCGCGTGGCTGTCGTCAACTCCAGGAGATTCAAAAAGAACATTGGGCGCAATCGTCTTTGGGATAGGGTAAGTACTGGCTTCTGGGATATGTAGTTTCTAAAGTCGGGGGTAAAAATATGTACACAGTCTTGTACCTTTGCCTTTTTTTAGCCTTTTCTTTAGTTTTTTCACTCTGAACGGAAGGTTACACGGTCATCACCTACCCCGTAGCTGGATAGAATGAGTCGGGACTTTAAACGCTTTTAAAACGCGATTTTATGGAAAAGTCAATGGCAAAACGGGAGCCTTGGAACCACTTCCTGGTTGGAAGTTCCGGGTTCACTGGCCAACTCTATTCATAGCCACACATACAATTGGGACCAATAATGCTGGTATCCGTTGTGGCATACACAACATGAAAAATATTTATCCAAAACCTACTCATCTAGGAATAGGACTAAGGCCTTTAATATGTTTAATAACGTGCACAATAGGTTGGCTATCCAACTCCCTTATACAGGTCCTTCTAAAAAAATTAGCATATTGTGATAAAGTTCATTATTTTCTATAATGTAATGATAAAAATTAAACTTTCATATATTTTGGATTCATTGCACACCAACTGAAATATTTCAGGTCTGTCATTGTTTTAATACTGATGATTTTTGCATACAGCTCATGAAAACCCAAAATTCCCATCTCAAAAAATTTGCATATCATGAAAAGGTTCTCTAAACAAGCTATTAACCTAATCATCTGAATCAACCAATTAACTCTAAACAACTGCAAAAGATTCCTGAGGCTTTTAAAAACTCCCAGCCTGGTTCATTACTCAAAACTGAAATCATGAGTAAGACTGCCGACCTGACTGCTGTCCAGAAGGCCATCATTGACACCCTCAAGCAAGAGGGTAAGACACAGAAAGAAATTTCTGAACGAATAGGCTGTTCCCAGAGTGCTGTATCAAGGCACCTCAATGGGAAGTCTGTGGAAAGGAAAAAGTGTGTCAGAAAACGCCGCACAACAAGGAGAGGTGACCGGATCCTGAGGAAGATTGTGGAGAGGGGCCGATTCCAGACCTTGGGGGTCCTGCGGAAGCAGTGGACTGAGTCTGGAGTGGAGCAGGAAATGGGTTACAGGTGCCGCATTCCTCAGGTCAAGCCACTTTTGAACCAGAAACAGCGGCAGAAGCGCCTGACCTGGGCTACAGAGAAGCAGCACTGGACTGTTCCTCAGTGGTCCAAAGTACTCTTTTCGGATGAAAGCAAATTTTGCATGCCATTCGGAAATCAAGGTGCCAGAGTCTGGAGGAAGATTTGGGGAGAAGGACATACCAAAATGCCTTAAGTCCAGTGTCAAGTACCCACAGTCAGTGATGGTCTGGGGTGCCATGTCAGCTGCTGGTGTTGGTCCACTGTGTTTTATCAAGGGCAGGGTCAATGCAGCTAGCCATCAGGAGATTTTGGAGCACTTCATGCTTCCATCTGCTGAAAAGCTTTATGGTGATGAAGATTTCATTTTTCAGCACAACCTGGCACCTGCTCACAGTGCCAAAACCACTAGTAAATGGTTTACTGACCATGGTATTACTGAGCTCAATTGGCCTGCCAACTCTCCTGATCTGAACCCCATTGAGAATCTGTGGGATATTTTGAAGAGAAAGTTGAGAGACGCAAGACCCAACACTCTGGATGAGCTTAAGGGCGCTATCAAAACATCCTGGGCCTCCATAACACCTCAGCAGTGCCACAGGCTGATTGCCTCCATGCCACGCCGCATTGAAGCAGTCATTTCTTCCAAAGGATTCCTGACCAAGTATTGAGTGCATAACTGAGCATAATTATTTGATGGTTGAGTTTTTTTGTATTAAAAACATTTTTCTTTTATTGGTCGGATGAAATATGCAAATTTTTTGAGATAGGGATTTTAGTTTTTTCTTTACTTTTTGGCCAAAATCATCAATATTAAAAAAATAAAAGGCTTGAACTTCTTCAGTTGTGTGTAATGAATCTAAAATATATGAAAGTCTAATGTTTATCAGTACATTACAGAAAATAATGAACTTTATCTTAATATGCTAATTTTTTGAGAAGGACCTGTAAATGCATGCGCATCGCGAGAGTGGAGTCCCCTGGCTGCTTCTGGCAGCCCCGACATCCACGCATGGAGTCTAACCCGCTAAATCACGCTTCTAGCTGCGCTCCGACTTCCCTTATGATAGGAGCAGAGAATCGCTGTGAAATAAACGCGTGCTCCTAGTTGCGCTATTCGACACCTCTTATTAATTAATACAAACGAGGGCGAATACCCGCCTGTCGCCTCTCAGTGTCCGGCCAACCACTCACACAAAACGCTAGCACACAGTCGTCTATTCTCCTTTGGAATAGAAACACACGCTCACCTCGGTGAGCTACAGTAGGCCTACACAGAAAATCCTCTGGAAAAAAAGTCCAGTTTACCCGCTTCAAGTTACACCAAAAAATTATTAAACGTTACACTACTTAAATGCATTTAAGCCTACTCATCTAAGAGCAGTTTCAATGTCTATACTTTCTGAATTATCCACCGACATTAAACGTGCAATTCAGATCTTAAGTTCTCACCAGTGTAGCGCTTCCAGACGACCTTCTGCCCGCTCCTTGGTTCGTTTTTCCAGCTATCTGATCTGGATAGAAGTCCATAGTCAGAAGTTGTGGACCCTACGAGCCCAGCGCCATAATGTAGGAATAAATTTGAACCGTTGCTGTGATCCGAAAACATGAACCGCACGAAGACCGTCGGAATGCTATGAAACTGATGAGAACATTTTATTTCGTTAGTTGCAACATGTTACATGGAAAAATGACGGACTATGGGAGAAGTCCGGAGGTCGCAGCACCAAGGTTCCGCCTAAGTGGTTACCTCTGAACTGGCCTCACGAGCTGTGATACAGAAGCGTATTTAAGGCTAATTTCCCTTTCATCATTGCTGTCGGTGTGTATTGCCTTTAATTAAGAACTCGTCTCTCAGACCAAATGGTCTTCGCAGATCCTGTACTGCAAACAGTGGTCACATGAATGTTAAGTGGTCTTCAACACTTCAAGGCTTGCCCTTCCATACGGCTTAATCTCATTACAGACCATGTGGGAACTTACTGAAGATAAAGTCATAAGATCACAAATAACAATACTCACATACAACCAATATATAATATCATAAATTTGTACTACATCTCCCCCCTTTGAAACTATTAAGTTTCACATTTTTATGCTTATCTAAGGTATACATCTTTCGCATCAGGAATGTTCAGAAATGGGTTCTCGTGTGCCCGATTCAGCATGCAAAGAAACAGGCATTTCCATGTCTGTTTTGAGTCTCTGGTGCATGTTGAAAATGATCCCTCAGGATAAGTGTCGTTTGGCATTTGATCACAAATAACAATACTCACATAAAACCAATATATAATATCATAAATTTGTACTACAGGTACACATTGAAAGAACTGGGTTAAGCTAAATGCTAACAAAGTAGCATTGCGCACCAGAGCAATTGCATGCATGCACAGAGACGAGACAGGTATGCATCAACTCATCTAAGTTAGGGAAAGAACATATTTCAATATTGAAGTACGGTGGCTTTAACAAGCAAAGGCATAAGCCAGACCTAAAATTCTGGGCTGGCAACTTAGGCCAAACACCTGCTGCTCATGGTTTGGTCCTACTCCAAGTGCAAAAATTAACATTGCTTGACTTTTGAACTTCTGAACAGAAAACCTCCATTGTACTCAATACAAAATATATATCCAGCAACATTTATCAATTTGCTGAGAATCTGTGAAATGGATAATTGAAGTTTTAAGCCAACTTTTTATTATTTTCATGTGCAAATATAACAAAGCACTGCAAAGTGTTACACGAACCGACAGAGGTTTTTCACTTGCTTTCATGCTCCAACATCCCCAGTTAGCCCCTCTCATTTTCACAGAAGTCTAGATTTCCTTGGTTCTGGCTCCAGCCCATACTGCTAAAAGCACCAAACCCTGGTTTGATTCCCATGCCATGACGGTGCTTGACTGGTCGTACCTGAACCCCATTGAGAATCTATGTATTGTCAAGAGGAAAATCAGGGCCACAAGACCCAAAAATAAGTATTCTAATTTTAATTATTCTAAAAAAAATGTTTAAGATGTGGGCCCTGAATTTGTAATCTATGAAAGTTCTTATAATCTATTTAACTTTTGAAATGGAATTGTGGAAATAAATAAACTTTTCCATGGTATTCTAATTTTTCAAATAGACAGATCTCATTTCATATAACTAATTCTAAGTAGATTCTATGACCGCAAATATATAAGCTGACAAATTTTCTTGTCTGAAATGACAGCACTGTTGCAACAGAAATTACACCATTATCTCAAAATAGTATTTAACATGCTCTGATTTTAGCTCAATATTTCTCTAAACATCAAAAACATAGGCTCCAGGATAGCACTGGTAATATCCATGAGTGATTTTGTCATGAGAAAAATGGGAACATCTAAACATAAACTAAGAATCATTGGGAAAAACATCTGGAAGTATAATTAAGAAGAATACAGTTAATAGTTTAATGTGTTTTTCACAACATTTTGCGATTTCTAACAGTGACCTTCATGGCGGTGCTGTTCACCGTAATGGTGAAGGTCTCAATTATTATTTTAGGCTGTTAGCGTAAGAGAAAAGTCCATAATGTAAAGAGTCCAGCAGTGATGGCCGCACCAGCACCCATACTAAGGAGGATGGTCCTCCAGTACAGCCAATGACTCTGCTTTCTCTCAGCCTCTATCATCTTCTGTTTCACCTCTTGAATCTTCTGCACTGTTCCTGCTTTTCGTTGCTCTCTATGCCTCTTTCGAACACTGGAAAACACATCAAAGTATTAATATGGTTAATAATAAGTAAGGCTAGAGGGGCCATATAACAAATGGAATATATTGCAAGTGGAAGGTGAATTTGTGGAACTCAGACCTGTTGAACCAAGATAGAAATACTGAATACTACAGCAAACTCTGTATACTTGAATGGTTATTGATATACCATTTACAGGCTTGTGAAACAGTGCGTATGTACATTGTACATTTAATGTGGTCGGTATAAGGTTGTGTTTCCAAGTCTGAGTCAGGATGCTGGACAGGTTTAAAGGCACAGACTGGAGCAGGTTTGCCTCTGAGGCTACCAGGGGCGCTCACATGGACATTGACTAACACCCACTAAGTATTACAATACATCAGCACCACAACTGTCACTACGGATGTCACAATGTACCCAAATCAGAAAACCTAGATGAACAAGGAAGTGTGGCTCCTACTAAAGGAATGTAACAATGCCTTCAGATCAGGTAACACACAGGCCCACAACCCGTCCAGGGCAGATCTGAAGAGAGACATCAAAAAGGCCAAGCACAGTTACAAGCTGAAGGTGGAGGAACATTTTAACAACTCTGACTCCAGACGTATGTGGCTACAAGCCCAGCAACTCCACACAGGCAGCAATGGATGTCTTTTTCCCTAATGAGCTGAATAACTTCTATGCTTATTTGACAAGGATAACATGGAAAAAGCTGCCATAACTCTACCGTCTGATGAACGCCTGACCCTAACACTCACCATCACAGATGTCCATAACACACTGAGCCGCATCAATGCTTTCAAGGCTGCTGGTCCTGATGGCATTCCTGGACAAGTACTGAGAGCCTGTGCCGGGCAGCTTGCAAGGGTCTTCACAGACATCTTCAATCAATCCTTAGCTCAGGCAACAGTTCCAGCTTGCTTCAAGAACACCTCTATAGTGCCAGTGCCGAAACACCCTTCACTAACGTGCCTGAATGACTACCGCCCTGTAGCACTCACACTCATTGTGATTAAGTGCTTTGAGGGCTGGTCCTCCACATCTAAAGACATGTCTGCCACCCACACTGGACCCCTTACCCACACATATGCACGAATGCTGTTTGTTGACTTAAAGCAACTCTAAAGAGTTTCAAAATTGCAGAATTCGGAATTACTGCTGTCGTAAATAATTTAGCATGCATATATATATATATATATATATATATATATATATATATATATATAAAATTATATGCATGCTAAACCACAAACGGGAAACCACAACGGGAAAAAAATTATGAAGATTTGCTAAACACACTGCAAAACTGTAGTTTCTAAAGCCAAAATAGATAGCTTCTAACCCATCAGATTGCATGCGTAACGTTACACTTACAACCGTAACATGGATGTGAACTCAATTTTCATTTAATTTCTAAATCCACTAGTTTCACAATGAAATATCCGCCTCACATATAAATATGTTGACAACTTACGGATGATGGCATGCTTTCAAAAGCGCTAAAGCTATAAACAACTGGGAAACGTACCTAGCATTACCCACGTTAGCGCCTTAGCTAACACAAAGACTCATCCACTGTTTGTAGCCATCACAGGCTAATCGATAGATAAAACAATCAATGATGAATACTGTCGGATATACCATTATTACTATAAGTCCAATAGCAACAAAGCTAGGTCACCATGTGTTTTGCAATGTGTAGCCTCCTTCAGCTCTCACCAACAAATGAAAGCCGGACCAATATTCACTCTGGTTCCCGTTTTTTTTTTTTTTTTTTTTTTTTTTTGCTTCTTCAGATCTCCTTCTTTTCTTTTCTCCTTCTGCCGCATGATTGCAATTCAAACACAACCGCGTTTTCTCCCGTTATATATCTGTCGAGGCAGCTCAACTCTAGATATACTCCAACCTATGGCTGGCCGCAAAGCCAATCGACTGTAGTTTTTACGTGGACTACAGAACCTGGACCCGACAGGGCGAACTTGTTTAGTGCTATTACAGCCGATAGAGGGCTCCAGAGCAGATGCAGAAGGTAACGTTCATACTGTTATGAGTTGATGGACCACCAAAACGATTTAGAAAAAATTATTTTAAGGTCTTAAAAACTCTTTAGTGTTGCTTTAAGCTCTGCATTTAAGTCATTCGCTCAAAGTTAAATCACCAAACTTGGGAATTTTGGTATCAGTGCGTCCCTCCGGAACTGGATAATAAACTTTCTGACCAACAGACCTCAGCATGTTAGGTCAGGCCACAACTGCTCAACTACCAACACACTCAACATAGGAGCACCACAGCACTGTGTGCTGAGCCCGTTCCTTTACTCCCTCTTCATCTATGACTGAAGGCCTGTGTAGAGATCCAATTCCATCAGAAAGTTTGCAGATGACACCACGGTGATTGGACTCATCAGTAACAATGACTACAGGGCAGAGGTTGAGTGTGTGATGTGTGCATCTCTGAGCACAGACTCTTCATGGATGGTCTGCAGGGGCAACTTTTTAGACCTTCCCATCACTTTCATTGCTCTCTGTAACAGGCAGTCATTGATTTTAGATTAACTGAGAGGTTACCATACCAACCCATCATACTGTACCTACTGATAAAATACAGGCATTACTGTTCGGTTTTGCAATTTTTGTCACAGAAGTTTCCGTCTGGAATCTTCTGTGGATTTTGAATCTCAAAATATTCAGGGCCACAGCGGCTCAGTTGGCTAAGGCATCATACAATAAACTAAGAGACCCGGGTTTGAGTCTGACCCTACCCTCTCTCTCTCTCCCATTCATTTCCTGACATTCTTTACCGTCCTGTCTGATTAAAAGCCCCCCACCACCATTAATACATGCCAATGTGATGTCTCTATAGGTGTCTTGTAACTGCATTGTCAAAATGAATAGAAAAGTCAATGACTATAAAACTACATCATCCTAAGTAAGTAAATAAATAAAATAAAAAATTGGCAGCATAAATATTGGCCATTAGTTGACATCATAAACATCATTTGTTCATTGGTGTTTTTTATCCCCTTAACAGAGGTTTCAAGGCAGCGCTGCATGGAAGGTACTCCATGCAGCCAATTACAGCAGTGCTGATTTATAGATATTTACTCTTTTCCTCCTTTGGCAATATTTGATGTAACAAGTGTCCTGACGCTGGGAAGGTAAGTAGATATTTTATGATAGAAATTTAACAGTATTTTAATATTTGAACATCGAGTTGGGTGTCCTTTGACATAGAGCCAAATGTTAATGTTTTTCTTGTGTTTCTCTGCTGCTACACATGCAATGTTGGGGGCATGCAATGTGCCTTAAAACCCCATGCTAGGGGCAAACCATAAGCAGACAGTGGTTGACCTCTACTCGTAATATCTAGGCACAGGATAAGAAAAATCACTCACATTCCACCACTTGTTTCAGTTGAGTCATTTTCATCTAGTGAATTCATAGGATTCATCACCATGTGCTGGATTCAGGGTTCAAAAGGGAAAGGTATCTTCATTTTCCTCTACATAGAAATGGTGCCAACATCTCTGCAAAAAGAACAAAGCCAAAATCAATGACAAAAATCTAAGAAAGAATTGATCACTGATCATGACATGTGCATTATATGGATTCCTTAAAACATCATCATTACAGTTGTCTAACATGACAACAGATGGTGCTGGTTAAGTTTTGATGGTTTTCCACAGGAATCCCATGGGTCGGGTCCACACCGGTTTTTCCAGGAAAAGCTACAATGTACCCAACAACCATCAGGTGGCTCTGGCCTGTACTGCCTGGCTGTAGTGACATTAGCATATGTTCTAAAGGGCTACTGTAGGTTACTTAACGTAACTTAAAGTTAATTTGACATACTAACAAATATTAAGACAGGCCTAAATAGTCGGAATGTACACTTGGGAATACAGGGCCTTTCAGACAGTTTATGTATACACTGAAAATTCTGGCTTTGGTTTTGTTCCTTTTTCTTAAAGATGTGCTGTCAAAATTAACTTGTTATACAAAAACAGGAGTGGCATCAGTATCTGGAAACAAAGTACACTGAAGTTGTTGTGGCCGACTGGGTAGAGCGTTTGTGTAGTTTTAAGAGAGTTGCTGGTTCGATCCCCACCTGCTTGTAGCCTAGGGCTTTGACTAAAAACGTTGTTACTGTTGTGTCTGACTAAGTTTTGGGACTTGTAGCCTAATGAAAACGTTTAGGTTCAATCCCCCACTGATTGTGTCATCTTAGTTTTTAATAGTGTTTTTGTCGCTATTAGAAGGTTGATGTTCAGTTTCAGAGATGATGTTGCATAATGAAACATGCAGGGAAAATCTGTGTGGCAATGGCAATTGTATGTTATTGTCTTCCTTTTATTGGCTTTATAAACTGTGGATAAATAAACTGTGTGGTAACAAGAAAAATGGTACTCCTAAACCACAGCTACCTCGCTTCGAAACATCCTGCTTATCCTCCTTGACTCACTCAGTTGTTAGCAGGGGCATGTCAACAGGAATGCTCTGTTCATCCAAAGAAAATGATCTAAAAAAAAAAACAAGGCTTTACACTATTAACTAGCTGCTCTGTTTGTGTCTTGTATTTATAGAAACCCTAAAAAGATAGGTGGCAATAATAAAAACACATTTATCTGAAAAGTATTTAGCTTTAAATAATGTCATTAAAAAATGCCCATAGTTTTTCTTCTGGGGCTCAGTATTCCTCCACAGTACAATCTCAAAATGTCACAGCTTTTTTATTGGTTTGTTTGATTAGGGGGCGTGTCAGTTAGTGCCTGGTGGTTTTCAACAAAATCAACTTATGTTTTTCTGTCAGACACTACCTCTCTGTAATACCTCACAACTTCCTAATGCCCCCATGGCATACCTCATATAAAAAAAAAACAGGAGCTGATTTCAAATGGTGAATGGCAGAGAGAAAAACATTTTTGCACAAAAAAAATTCTGCATTGACTCCATACCCCTCCACCGCTCTCCACCCAAAAATAAACAGATTCTTTATCATCAGAAATTGTTTTCAGACCCCTGCAGAGCTGAACACTGCTAAAATGTCTTATGGACCCTGGACAGCAAGAGAGTAATGTCAAGTAGCTCTGTGTGCTACTACTACACCCCTATTTCCTCAGTTCAATCAAATATGAGTAAAATATTTTGTCAGTTTTGAGAGTTAACAAGTATATGTCCCGTTTAACAATTTAAGCATAAAAGGCATGTTTTTAATTTGACTGTAAGAAATCACCCTAACTCGGTGCTTCTCAATTATTTTCTGTTTTATTATTTTCATGGGATGGGAATGTTCAAAATTGAACCAACTCCATCTATACATAGAATTTATCTAAATGTAAGGCCCATACTGTAACTGACTAAGAGTTTGTCTAACTTAGCTCTCAAGATATTTAGTGAGTGTGAACCAATTTACAACACTTCATTCTGTTGTGTTGTGGCCCTCCCCATCCACAAGCTTCAGTTCAGTATAACTTCCATTAAGTAGTGGGCATTTACATTAGTGTTGTGTTGTAGGTTTTTGCAATTATGTTAGGTTGTCAGCTTTGTGGTCAGTGTCAGTGTTGTGACCTCCTCTGACCACTGTAGATAAGAGTTCTCTGGACAAAATTAAATTAAGTCTCTTTATTGTCAATTTTTCTACATATACTGGACATACTGGGCATCACACACCCATTCACACACAAATTAAAGCTAAATTAAACTAATAATTAAACTATAAACATATCCCAGTGGGAGGCAAAGGAAATTGTAAGGTATATATTAACTGCTCACATGTTCACCATCCTTAGAAGTAATGTTTGCTGTAATATTAGAGTCAGAAAAAATGTGTTTGCTGGTTGGTTGATATGCTTTGATAATTTTGTATGGACCCTTAAAGGTTCCTTCCTGCATGACATTCAATTCTGATTGCAATTTTTGTCTGTACACGTAAGGCCTAATGCTTCTGTTATGATAAACAATGGCTCAGTATACTTACAAGGGCAATGAGTTCATCTGAGCATTCATGCACAATTTAGCTGCATTTTTATACAGGGTAGATAGCACTGTATGTAGCATATACACAAGGTGTCTGAAGATTCTCATTCATGTGCACTTTCAAAGTTCTCAGTGTCTCGTTTCTAAATGTCAGGGCCCTCAAAAGTCTACCAATGAAATGTGGATTTACTTTGAATCTTTTTAATGGTGTAAAAATAGCGATTTAGCTGCAAAGGCTATGTATGCTATGCCCCCTGGCTAGCCGTGTAAGGCTAAAAACAGTTTAGTGTGGAATGCTGGGGGTGAACGGAGGTGGGTATTGGATATATGTTTGTACTCTGTAACATCTTTCAGTACAGTCCAGGTCCAAAGCATACCGAACTTCTCCAATAAGTTTACTGAGCATCACTGTTGTCATAATTAGCATAGTTAACATTATTAGCATAAATACTAATTAACATCTGCGTCGTTGGGATTGGTAGTATAGTTAGCATCATTAGCATATATTGTGCAATGTGTAATGCACACACATACACAAGAAAATGTGTATTAAGATTAATGGATGACGTGGTGGCAAGCACACTCAGCAGTTTCTGCCAAGGAAATGCTATTTAGTTTATATTTGTATTTAGGGATGTCCAGATCCGATCACGTTTTTGAACACATCTATGGTCCAAAGGTAAATAATTTGTTATTACTTAATTGTTCAAGTTACTTCACAGAAGTGCTGTTTGTTAATAGAGTTGTTGAATGTTAAAATAAACTTTTTATTACATAAAAAATAAGGAACATCCTGGATCTGTTTCTTCGCTCTTCTTTATTCTTTTTTTTATGTATTCTGGAAGTATCGGATCGGGACTCGGTGTCAGTAGATACTCAAAATTGGACTGGAAAAATTTCAATTAGATGACAATCGAAATAAATGGGCAATTGACAATAATTAGGCAATAATTAAGGCAATTGGAAGGCAATCAGACCACCAAGGACTAGGAACCACCAGCCCCCCCCCCCCCCTCTGAGGCATTCCTTTATTGGACTCTTGGTGGGCAGTCTCAGCCGGGGACAATTAGCAACTGTGTCTTGCATATCAATAGTGGCTTTCCCTAAACCCTCGTGCCCTTCTCATGTGAAGATTCAAAGGTAAAGGCATGCGTGTCCACCAAGCAGGGCCACTGAACAAGGTAAAACCCATCCCATTTGCCATTATGTCTCTCTACCCCATTCCTACTTTATCTGGCTCTCGCAGGAAGTTTCATGTTGTTACGTCGGACGGACATGGAATCAACATTGAATCACCCTCCATCGCTTAAATGATCGGACAGCATTTTGCTCATACTGTTCCATGTCGAATCATCGTAGAAAGTGGGGTGATTGACGATGGTGCATTGACCCCTTTTCAACCTTTATTCAACTAGAGATTATGGTCGTTTTTGGTTTATTTAGATCACTTCCCGTTTTATCTACAACCAGACATTAGGGCTGTGCAATTAATCAAAAAGTAATCGTAATCGACATTCAGAACCTATAATCGATCAAATTTTCCCAGGTCAATTCTTTCAATTACTTTCCCTTTTGAAAAAACTACTGCATGTGGAGTCACATGATCCCGCTCCGTTTCGTTATTCTGCAGAGCAGCTTGCTGCTATAGTTTAATGTCGCCACAATCCACCCATCTGTTAACCCATACAATTTTCACTCTGTCTTTCTCCTCCTCTCTCTTTCCTCTCCACTTATTTCTCTCTCTTCACTTAGCCAACATGGTTGCACATGCAATGTAACTCACATTCTCTGAAATCTGATGGAGACTGTTCTAACTCATCTCCTCTCTGATTTTCCATGCCATTACCACCCTGCCGTCAGTCATCACTGCCTTCTACTGCCTTCTACTGCCTGCGCCTGCGCCTCCTGGGTTCTCCTGGGACCTTCTTCCAACGTGATCCCGCGGCACTCCTGAATGGTCCTCAACCCACTCCACTGTCCATGCCACTGCCTCCCTGCTGAGGGTCACCCCTGCCTTCCACTGCCTGATCCTGCATCTCTGGCTTCCTGGGCGGTCTGCCTTCAGCTTCACAGATGACCCTGACATGATTGATACAGCCTCCAACTGGCCCCTGGCTTGACTGTGTCTAATGACATGGGACTATATCCTGGGATTCTAATGGGACTCCTATATTACCTATATTATTTCTTGTAATGTGTATCTAATGGAATTATAGTGGACTACTCACCATCTGAGAGACTGAAAACCTGCCCTAGGCAGTTGGGTTAGCCCCTTGAGCCGTTGGAACTGCCCAAGGTTTCTTCCTTTACCATAACAAGTAAAAACAAAAAACGCTGCTAGGGAGTTTTTCCTTGCCTCCCTCTTGTGTTAAGCGCTTTGTGACATGCATTTTGTAAAAATGCACTACATAAATAAAATTGAATTGAATTGTACCAAAGACAAAACTTGTCAGTGAGCTATGAGGGCTATGTTTGCCTTTATCTGTTTTATCTGTCTAAATCTGTTTTGAAGAGAATTCACTGTTCTGTTAAATAAATGCAACAGATTTCCAAAGTCAATGAGTAAATGAGTAAAATAATCGTGATTTCAGTCATGACCAAAATTATTGTGATTTTTTCCATAATCGAGCAGCCCAACCAGACATTACGAGATACATAACATACTTAATATTCTTAAAGGCTCTGTATAGATCTATTAACCCTCCACTGCAGGGGTCTGCAAATAAGTTTGGACCTGGGCCAATGTTTTTTTTTTTTTTGACAATTAAATCACGGGCCATAATCAGGCAATCTATGCTTTCCTGCTGAAAACAAACCTTTATTATATCATAGGCCTATATGCTACTCTATTTATTAAAAAAAATTATTTACATTCATTTAAAATGACTGCTGCAGCTCCCGTCATCCGTCTTTCAACAGCTTAGCAACCTGACTCGCTAATGATTTGGCTATGCATTAGTAAAGTTGCTAATTCTCGCATGACATCCTGATGTTGTTTCTGTTTGGATGTGTGAAACACACAAGATTCTTAGCTAGCGAAGAAAAAATTTCACTGTCCAAAGCGACGAAAAAAAAAAGTTGTTTGCGAATGAAGGACGTACAAACAAGAGTGGAAGGAAAGGTCTGCGTTCAGACTACCTGAATTTATGGACATCCAACATCTCATCCTATATTGTGTCGTCCCACGTTGGTGGAATGACCTACCAAAAACAATCAAAACAGGGCCATCTCTGGAGGCCTTCAAAAAGCTCTTAAAGACCCAGCTATTCAGAGAACATCTTCTATCCTAGCACTAAAATGAACTGAAGCACTATCCCCTAGCACTATGCTCTTTAAGGTTTCTGCTACGTAGCTTGATTGTTATCCTCGTTTTGTAAGTCGCTTTGGATAAAAGCGTCTGCTAAATGCATAAATGTAAATGTATATTGGAAGGTAACACGCAGCATGGATTCTCACAACAACAGGCTACTGATGCAGATGTTATTAAGGGCGCGATAGTGTAATGAAATCTGTCAAAATGTGTAACACTATCTGTGACAAGTAAACAATTATTTTTATCATTAAAATAAGTTTAGGTGCAGTGAATTATTTGAAAAATGGTAAAATGTAATTGTTGCCATATGGCAAAAACATGTGTGGACAAGGAACTAATTTGTGTCTAATCAGCTGATTGGAATGCAATAGGCTTACATAGACCCACGGTAATATAAGATGGTATTTACATTATTTGATAATTTTCAGTCCAAATAAATAATTTATACTTATGTTTGTAATTTCAGACATTTTTACGTCTTAAAAGACATTGTAAATGGCTGTGAAAAGGTGAAATCGTAATTGGAATTGCATTTTATGTTAGACCCTATAGTACTGTTTAACCTGGTGTTGTTAATTGATTTGGTCTTACTGTTATTACCAAACAGGATAAACTACAGCTGTATTCACATAATTTTGTTAGTTTGTGTATCTTGTTACATATTCCATTGGCTACAATTTAGTTTTTTTTTTTTTTTTTTTTTAAATGTTAATTTTCAAGGAAAAATGATTTTTCATAACTTTCTGCGACTGCGCATTACTAAATTCCATGATTGCGTCCGTGTTTACCGCATCGCGGAAATCATAGGGCCCTAGACATGGGTGCAAAATTAACATTGGATTTTCCATTGGGGCTCCCACCTTACGAACCAGGGGGCGTTAAATGCTAACAGGAAAAACTACAAGCTTCCGGGTTACTTGCCTACTATATAGATGTATAGAACAAAATGCGAAGGAAAACTACAAACCTATAAAATATTGTTTGCACAAACTGTAAACACGGGGTTCCACGTATGTTAACAATGGATTAGGTATTGCATATAAACAAATACTTATGTTAAAGTATGAGGAGATATTTCTTATAAATCCAAAATTATATCCAAAACACCTTTGGGTTTTTCGAGTCGTTCGTTCATCATGTGACAGCCCCAAAAGTTTAACCAATGTAGTCTGAGCAGGAAACAGTCAGAAACGCTACTGCGCCACTGCTTTCCACTTTATTGCACTCCAATTTATTGCCTAAACCAGTGCCTCTCAAAATGTGGTCCGCTGCAACCTAACTACATTGTATATCTTGTTTGCCTTTATCCGTTTTATCCGTGTTAATCTGTTTTAAGGAGAATTCACTGTTCTGTTCAATAAATGCAACATATTTCCAAAATCAATGAGTAATTGTGTAAAATAATAATGATTTCCATCATGACCAAAATAATCGTGATTATGATTTTATCCATAATTGAGCAGCCCTACTGCATAGGTTTGGCTAATGGGGCCATCATGTGATGAACAAACAACTTGAGAGATGAACGAATGACGTTGGTTAGCTAGCTAGCAAAAGAGTGGTAGAGTCTATGGCTCTGGCTAGCAAGTCTGTCGAGCTGTCACGTGATGGATGAACGACTCAAACGTGAAAACCTGAAACCTTGTCAGATAAGAGGTGAGGTGCAGGCGAGGTAAACAATAAATTAATATTTGCTGTTCCTTATAGCATTATAGTTTTGTCATGTTTGCAGTGTGAGCATGTAAGCAGTAGATGTGTTAGGGAGGCAACAGTTAACATTTTAGTTACATTTTTATTAAGTGAACGAAATTACTCGAAAAAAGTTTTGTTTTGTATGAGTCAACCGAGACATACAAATGTGTCGACATACAAAATTGACGTACAAAAATGATTACAATATCCCAACACTAGCGGCTATCCGATTTCCTATCGGCCACACGAATTCTCCCATTTTCTTCACTCCGATATCACAGTCACATCACTGCACAAACTGACCTTTCTAACGGTATAACTATAGTTTTTCGTGATAAAATGTTTATTGGATAGATAGCGTTAAATTCTTTTAAGGCTTTTAAGGCATTTTAAGGCTAATGTCACTAAAGCTAATGGGTATCTAATGGGTATCTTCTTAACGCCAAAAGTTCTGAACCTCGAGCCTGCGCAAATCACAATCCCATTCACCCGAGTGGAGTAAAGATTGCTCTGACCAAGCTATAAAACGTCTAATTGACAACGAGATTCGTCAGTTTAAGGTAGACTGACAAATATTTATTCATTTTACACTCTGCAACAGTAGGAGACTCACATGTTTATTGTGCAATGAAATTTTTCCCACTGATGCATGATTTATGGCAGCCATCAGCAGTGATGGGAATAACAGCGTTAAAAATAAACGGCGTTATATTTTCTAGTATGAACAATCTAACTAATTACTGTTCTTATTGTTACAACGCCATTCCCATTACTGACCATGAAATGCCATGCGTTACCAGGCTCGAAGGTGCAGTGGGCCGCCGCAGTCAAGTGTACATAGGGGAAACCCTGGTTGCGTTTACACACTTTCTGATAACCTCCAGATATTCCTACAAAGTCTTTATAATTGCAACACGGAGATCGCCAATTGTGTGGATTACTGTTACATTTTGTCCTTTATCGAGGTGCTGAAGAAAATTGTCTTTGTAAGGTTCTTGTAGGACTTTTTTTTTTTTCTTGGAGGAGGAAAGGTCCTCCACGCTTTTGGATCATTTTTTTCCGTTTTTTTCTCTCATCCGCCGCACCTTCGAAGACATCCTAAGGGAAACACTGGCAACAATCTACCACCATTCCTTCATCTTTCCGCGTCTCCATTCAAAACGGGGAGCATGTGATTTAAAGGGACAGACACTATAGGATAGGAAGAGAGAAGGTGTGTGCGTGTGACACTGAAGAATCCTATAGTCTTCCTAGTATCACACTCGCCCTACATCTCTTTAGTACACGCCCATATTTCTTAAAGTAAAGGCAGAAGAACGTAATGCGCCTGGCCAGGCTTTCTATGTATTCATTCACATAGACATTAAATATGCAATAGAAACAAATAGATTAGAAAATAGATAACATTCTATTCCTACAGAATAATAGTTAGTAATTTATGTGTCTGAGGCTTCAATATTAGGTAGGGTAGTTCATTTTTCCTCTGGGATAAATATAGTGTTTCTTCCACACATTTTCCAAATGTCTTTTTTTTTTGGCCCGGCCGGTATATCAGACCCAGCTTTTTAATGCATGTATCAGCCACACATTATTTATTATTAATAAGGTCCAGGCCATAATATAAGGAAATGTTAATTTTATTATTAACAGCTCAAGCACCTGGAATCTAAAGATTTTAGTTATGTTTTTGAATTAAGGGCTGGAAATTAATGTTTTATTTTTTCATTCATCGTTTAATCAAAGAAATAATCAACAGATTAATCAATTGTTAAAACAATTATTGTAGTCCTAAGAATATTAATATATAAAAATAATTATATAACAGTATAACAGTTAAAAGTAATATTGCAAATGCCTTAGCTTTCATGCTGGAACTAAATGACGTCCTGCACTCGTATGCAGTAGAATGGGGGCAGGTCACCAGTATGCTATAAGACAAATGCAATTTGTGAAGAAAATGCTGTGTTTTGTTGGATAATACTGCAAATATGAATATATTTAGATCAGGTTTACTCATAAGCCGTTTATATATTTGGGCCCGGGGGCCAACAAGTTAAGTGTGTCGCATACATAGTGCCCCCCCCCTAAAAAAAAAGAAGAAAAAAAATTAACCTTGTGGACAAGGAAAAAAAGTTCAGGCTCAGGAATGCCTACCCGCCATCACCCCTGGGAACCACAATATGACCATAAAAGAATGTCCTCTTAGCGTCATGTTAAAAACTTTCGACCAAGATGCATTAATTACCCAGAGAGGACGTTCTGATAACGTCCCAAATGTTCTATAAAGGTTAGGGACGTTTGACACTTCTAGGGGACTTCTAGGGGACTTTTGGGGAACGTTGAACAACGTCCTCAAAACGTCCTCTTCTACCGGGGTAGTTACTTAACTATAACTAATATAGTAACTATAACTAATTACTTTTAAAAAGTAACTTGCCCAACACTGGCTATCAGACATCAGGCATGAAATTATATGGTTAGCCTGGGTGTTTTCAAATACTTGATGTATTTTAGTCTGTGTGGCAGCCTATCACCTCTGATTGAAGATTTGTTATGGATATGGATAGTGTTTTCTTAGTTTCTACTCCAATATTTGTTGATACACTTGAGACATTGCCACTGTATACAATTCTGTTGAATTTTGCTCTGACTGTTGTAAATATTATTGGGATACAATTATTTTACGGTGTCTTATTTTGGTAAAATCCAGTGATTTTTCCATTCCCTCTTGGCACTGAAGTTGAATAGCTCTGCATTATTGGATTTTGGATGTTAATGGGAAATTTAAAAAGAGTTGTTGCCTATATGAATTTTTATAGTTGCATATGACTTGTTAACTAAAGTCAAAGGCGTGTTTTTGTCTTTTACAACTGAAAATTAAATACTAAAAACCTGTCGTTTATAATTAGGCCGTTTGTGTATTTTGGAAGTAGGAGGGGAACTCTTTTGGACAGGGTATGCTTTGCATGGGTTTGTGTTGATACTGTCGCATGACATGCCGTCTTTGGAG
>JAGFZM010006394.1:40784-64119 GCA_017657215.1 Limnothrissa miodon | reverse complement strand
ATTAAAACATTCCCTTTGTGTTATCCTTACTAGATGGGCGGAATATAGGCTATAAAGGCAGCCTTTTAAACTTTAGATGGCAACATGTGTTTTTCTCACTTTCATGTTTTGAGCATACTTTTTTTTTCTGATGTGGACTGTAAAATCTACTGTTTAATTCAATAAAACTTGGAAATCAATACACTAAATAGTACCCAATTTTGAAATAAGAATAAAACAATTGTAGCCACCTTCTGCCAATCAAGAGATTTATTGATATAGAATGTTTGTACTTAAAATTCATACCTTAAACCATGAAGATAAACTCATGTTAGGCTAAGGCAAAAACATTGATTCATACCATATTTAAACGAAAAAGATCTATTTTTTTATTGAGATGATTTTTTGGTACAAATTTCTATGCAACAGAAAAACATTAACAAACTCGCAACAAACAAGCAATTAATCCCCTTGGGATTGTCTGCTGTGTCATTAGACATTAAAATAGCATGCTATCTGGTCTGTTTTTGAATATTTCACTTCTGGTCCCATCATAGAATTGAGTGGTACGTGCAGGCAAACATGATCCAAGTAGCACAAGCAGACTCAGGGTAGGCAAACACTCGTACTCGTATTGCCATCCGTATATGGTCCCCACGACAGCCAACTATCTCCTCACAGAAATGGGACCTGTTTACAAAACATCATTATTATTATTCATTTGAAGAATAACCTCATTCCTTAAATATAACACATTCCTTCAATATAGCATAATAAGCATTTTTAGCCTGGATAAATCAAAACACATTAATAGAACATTCCAAAATGTTTGCATCATTGAGCACAAACTCACTATACTCATGTTATGTTTGAAGGCAATTCATGATAGATTCGCAGAAAAAGTGAGGACAAAAATATTGTTTAAGTTAAAAATGCTTTTGTGTCACCGTCCGTAAAAAGTGCTACTCACTGAGTGGTTAGTAGTGCTCACTGATGTTCCAAAACATGTATCGTAGAGAAATAAAGCTTGTCATGTTTGTCACTTTGTTTATATTAAGGAGCAAAGACTCATCAAATAGAAACCTATGGGACTCACAAAATGGCAAATAAAACATGACAGAAACTTTGCTACGATACTTGGGTTGGAACATCAGCAAACACCACTAACCGCTCGGTTTACTTTCTCTGTCACTCACCAATCCTTGCGCCTTCATAAACTCACGTACCTCATAACCCTCATGTGCACCTATTACTTAATTCCACCAGTCACTCTCACTTCTCTGCAAACTATGGTGATATGCGGAATTCTCAACAGAATGTTATAAAACTCATTATTTGGAAAAAAAGTACATAATGACTTGTTTACGACATGGACTTGACATGACTATGATGTGATTTTGACTTGCCATCCTTATGCCGTTTTTCCACTACACCAGGCTGGTACCAAAACTGAATGAAGTAGATTGGAGAAGAGCCGAGTAGAGTACTATAGTGGAAAAGTGCCATCAGTCTGAACTTGAACTTGATTGTTAAGATGTGAAACTGACTTGTGAAAAGCTTAAAGCTCTTGTGGCCTGCGATAAAAATTAGTTGGTTGATGAGAGGATACCCTTGGCCTAGTCCTTCTGTAGTGAGTCATCTGGCTGCAGACCTCCACTGTGAAATCACTTCCGTTGCAGACCTCCATTCTCAGTACATCTCCACTGTCACTTCACGAAATAATGTGTGATTGTCCCGCCTCTTTGCAAAACTTGATGAGAACGTTTATGCGACCATTTTTGTGGTCATAAAATCACAAAAAAAATCTTTTTTATTCTATTAGACTGGACTATTATGATGCAAACTCTATTATAGCGCACCGTCTACAGCCCGGTATTCATGAATACGGAACCTGCAACCTGTGAGCAACCTGTCAACAATTATCACAGGAAGTCTTGTGAGAGATGAGAAAACCAAACCGCCATATGGCAATTCAGACCCCACTGTAGTTCATTATAAGAAGAGAAGAATGCAGTTCATGTTTGGACAATCCTCATGGAAGAACTTTGCTTCTCTTGCAGTTGTAAGTACCATGTTTTTTTGACTGAATCATGTAAATGCTACATATAGTTGCTGTACACGTGTACAGCATTGGTTTTGATGTTAGCGTTCGTCTGAGATGTCTAATTGTAACAGCAGCTAACACTACCATAATTTTCAATAGACAGCTATCGTGAGCTAACGTTAGCAGGATAACCAAAGACAAGTTTATGCTGTCTACTGAAATTGAACACGTTTGTACTCTTTTCATCTGGCTTGGCAGGTGAAAATATGGTATATCTTGTGATAACCGGTATAAGAACAGCTAGTTATGGTTAGTGGCGGGCTAGCATGGCTAATGTTATATGCTCGTAGGTTGCTATCGTGAGCTGTTTGGAGTAATCTTTGCTGTCTGTTGACCTTGGATTTATTTAGGTCACTGCTCTAAAGTCCCTTTTTGTAATTGTTTTTGTAAGCCTGCAGTCCGATTCATGTCTTTCACAAATTCGTGTAACCGAAGAAAATACAGTAAGTTAGGAGCTGTAAAAGTACATAAACTTTGGAACTTTGCATGCCAGAATTCAACACGCATAAATAATTACTGTAAAGATGAAAGATTTTGTCTTGTTTTTTTTTGGCAAGCAACCACCTCCACGCCACACAAGGGTCAGTCAAAGCTCAAACCACGAGCCTCACCAGCAGTATCCAGTATTAGCCAGGGGTCCAACCGTGACAAGTACGTTTCTCAAATTTTGACTAGGTATAATTTTAGTGATTTTAGGAAAAGTGACTGATCTTCTGATTTTTTTTTATTATTTAGGAATGTGAGTGCTTGTGAGTTTGGCATTCAACTATTGATTGAATAAGTAGCTTTTGGGTTTCTGTCAACTTGGCGGTCAAATGTGCGCACCTCCATGCAATCAGGAGGAAACGAGGAGAACGACCTAAAATTGGTTCAGTAGGCTAATCAAAGTTGAACACAAACATCGCGATGATGTAACACTTCACATAAAAGAATCCTGTTTAAAATCTAAAATGCGGTTGGTTGTTAATTGATTCACTCGTCGAGAAATATGATATTTGAGGTAATAAAGACAATTTACTAAGTTATTTATTGAATGCTTTTGCAAAATAATCAGTAGACAAAGCATAATTATCCATGAATGGCTGTTATGCATGTTTTATCATTTTTTCAAAAATGATCATCACACGGTGGGCAGGCAAATAAAAAAAGCACAATTAGAGAAAAGTACGATATCCAAAATGTGATCGGTGGTAGGCTACCTATTAACTGCAATCACACACCGAGTGAAAATGAATTTGTCATTGTTACATGTAACATGTCCCGCAATCCAAGTTATACTGTGTGTGACATGGAGATGATGCTTTGTGCTCACAAATGCAGTCGCACGGTGGTCTAGTTCAACCCGATGCATATTGAGACATAGCAGTGTTATATTCAGCGCAGACTGAATGTTGGAGCTGTGTACGATGGTGCAGATTATTATTGCATAAATCATTAAAGTATTTTTTAACCATTCTACCATTTCTAAACGTTCAAACTTCTATCCATTCAGTAATACTGCAGGGGACAGTTATCCGCTGAAATGGTGAACGGTAAACTAAACTTCCACAGTCGACGTGATGTTGACGTTGTGCTTTATGTTTTTCATTGGCTTTTGGCATGATTTCAATATATATTAATATTCATTTAGGGCGTTTCGCTGAATATTTATAAGCAATTATAGGTGGCGCAACTTTAGAGTAGGATGTGATTTTATAAATGTAAAACAGTGCGGAATGTGTGTGCGCACAGTTGAATAAATCTGAATTTTTTTGAGCGCATGCAAGTTTCATAAATGAGGCCCCAGACCTGGAAAATTACCAGAACCATATCCTCAAAGTGCATGACCCACACCCCGTTTGTCTACAAAACCAGGAGACTGCTGGCAGCAATTGACTACAATAAACACAATCAACGTTCACCAGCCCTTGACAAGAAAAGACACAAAATTTAAGTACTTGCTGTGAGACCAAGGCACTATATTTTTTTTTAACACTAATCAACTGGTACAAAAGGTCATTCAACAAAAAAATAATAACCTGGGCCATGTACAGTCAAAGAGAAGAAGCAGTACTCCTACATCCCTGAGATACAGAAGGCCATTCTTGCCTTCTGTGCAAAACTGACGTGAGACCAGACTTTGTTTTTTTCTGCACAGCCACCACCATCCACTAAAGAGCTGGTCAATATTTGAAAATTATGATTTATCTATGTAAATAAAGCCACATCACAAAAATACTTTTATACATGTTCAATTACAATAAAACACTATATAAATACAAGTAGAAGAAAATACAGTAGAAAACGACAAAAAATGCAGAACTATTTACAGTTGGCATTGGTTGTTAGAGTAACAAACCCTGAAACCAGTATAATGAGCACTACTAAGGCCACACCAATAAAATTAGTTGGTTCTCGGATTCGCCGCTTGAAAAAAATGCAAAATAAAATAAAATTAACAAAACAAAATAAAATTGAACACAAACATAAAAAACACCATGGCTGATGGCTATAATACTGAAAAAAAACAGCATGCTGCGTTCACGTGACGTCAAAAACCAAATCGCGCCTTTCACTTCAGAGCGCAAGAGACAAGAGACATGATATGAGGAAAGATGCCGGTGGAACGGGATTCTGCTAGGCCAGTGTTTGCATTTACTAGAATATCTGATCAGAAGAGAAAACATTTGACAAGTGCATTGAAATTAAAGAGGATGAGAACGCAGTTGTACTCACGGTGCCGAGAGCAGTCTGCTTGTGCAACTCTGTGGAGGTGAGTTTGCTATTTCATTGATTGAGAGGCGAAAAAAACCCATTCAAAGTGTTTTGCCATCAAAATCAATCAATAAATAAACGAATAGCATGTGCCTACACACTCACATCCTCACACGCGCACACACACACACACGCTTCTGTTTCTCATATGAAAAAAATCATCTTTGTCCGTTGCGCTGATCACTGAGTTTTAGTCACTATCTAATTGCTATCTGGTGAATCAATGCAATTTTGACGTTCTAATGCCCTGTGATGAACTGTGACAAAATTAGTTTGAACGTAGGCTACAGGAGGTAGTCTACACATTATATGTCATACCTCAATTCCACAGCCTGCTTAGATTCACAAACTCTTAAATAAATGACAAACCGTCAAACCTTTACATAACAGAATTACGATTTTTTGTACATTGCCTAAAACCTGCATGACAAAAAGGGTGCTGTGAGGTGTGAAAGTTAAGTTTATAAATTAGGCCACATTTAGTTTTTCCTAATCACATGAGTAAATGTCTTTAATGAACATTAACTGTGAATGTGCTAATTTACCTTCAGATTTTTTTTTTTTTTTCGTTCGCTCGCTCCAAATTTTTCCTGAAAAAATCCGAGAACCAACTAATTTTATTTGTGTGGCCTAAAGGTCAGGTTGTTAGTCTCTTATTTTCAACACAGCTTGGAATGACAACCCGGTTTACAACTTCAAGGTGACCGTATTGCCACAACACAAACAGACGGTAGGCTGCAGGCAGGGCACTGGGCAAGGGGTGAATTTGGACGAGATAGACGACTGATTATTTGATTCCTGCAATTACAAAGCATTGTCAATATCATGTAGCCTTGTTAGCAAATTTATCATATTTGAAGTAATACTTTCTGATATTTAGCAGGCTAATCATATAGCCTTGTGAGCAAATTTATCATACTTGCTATGAAGTAATAGGTCAACTAAGTATCATGTAGCCTTGTGAGAAAATTGTCCATACTTGCTATGATGTAGGGCTGGACAATTAATCGCATTTGCAATATATCGCAATTTTGAGATACGCAATTTCAAAATTGCAGAGGCAAGCAATTGATTTTGTTTTGCAACTGCATAGACTTAGGGCGGAATTCTCCAATAAGCGCGTAAGTCTGTTTTTATGTGATTTCATGTACGCGCCTTTGTACTGCGCATATTCTCCACTTTAGGTGCTTGCTCCTCCTGCAGCGCTTAACTCGTATTTGAGGCGGGTTTAGGAATAGGGGCGTTACTAACCCAAAATGAAGGCAGTCTCTTTGCCAAGGTGGCTATCAAGAAAACATGGAATAAGGACTTTCGGATTAACCATGAAAAAGCAGTTGTAGTCAACAGAAAGTGCAAAACATTACTTTAAATTGGAATAGGCATATCACATGACAAGATTAAGCGTCTGTGCCTATCGGCTAAGCAATCAAAGTCAAAGTAACACCACAAATCAATTAACACATTGGCATAATATTTCATCCACCGCACAACGTTTGCGAATACAATTGAACAATACAATTTCATTGAATTTATGAACTGTACGCAATGACAAAAATAAGAAGTAATTAATTTAGCACTTCTTAACCAGTGAAAAACATTTAAAATGTGCTCCTTCTACCTTAGCCTGTTTGTTCCATGGAGGACAGGGAGCAAAAATAAAGATAAGATACTGCAATTCCTGCAATTACAAAGCATTGTCAATATCATGTAGCCTTGTCAGCAAATTTATCATACTTGAAGTAATACTTTCTGATATTTAGCAGGCTAATCATATAGCCTTGTGAGCAAATGTATCATACTTGCTATGAAGTAATAGGTCAACTAAGTATCATGTAGCCTTCTGAGAAAATTGTCCATACTTTCTATGATGTAGGGCTGGACAATTAATCGCATTTGCAATATAATCGCAATTTTTATTATAATAAAAAAAATATAATACGCAATTTATTTTGTTTTGCAACTGCATAGACTTAGGGCGGAATTCTCCGATAAGCACGTAAGTCTGTTTTTATGTGATTTCATTTAAGCGCCTTTGTAATAAGTAATTAATTTAGCACTTCTTAACCAGTGAAAAACATTTAAAATGTGCTCCTTCTACCTTAGCCTGTTTGTTCCATGGAGGACAGGGAGCAAAAATAAAGATAAGATTGTAGTCACACACAAAAAACGATCTCATTGCGTTGAAGGAGCTATCTAGTGGACATCTGTGTCATTACAACAGATTTACAACGGATTCTGTGCCGCAGAGCACAGAGCAAAACATTTTCTTAAAATAATCCGAGGGCCACTTGAAGTCATGGTGTGGGCCGTGTGCGGCCCATGGGCCGCCAGTTGCCCATCCCTGATATACATAGAGGAGGTAGAATTTGGCATTTACCCACATAAAAGGGGGAGTGGTGCATTTCAGTTCAGTGTTTTCTTGTTCATTTAAACAATGCTTGCACAATGTTTGGATTTATTTTATGTATGTATTATAGTTGACTTGGAAAAAAAACATTTGTAATTCTCATTTTTACAAGTAATTTTTCATTGAGCACATAATATTTCACTTGGATTCCTAGGACATGAATGTTGCTGTAGTGTTTTGCATTTTGGTGTTCCAGCTTAAGAACAGAAATGCAGAAGTAAATATTGTCCTCAATGAAATAATTAGTATAACCTAAATCATGCATCATAGTAAAGGTTAGGTTGTAAGCATTATATTTCACCCTATGTTCTAGTATCACAAGAATTAGTTTTCTTAAATGAGCTATTTGAATATCATGCATGCACTTCATTTCTGCTAACAGAGATGGCGCAGTTGTCACATGATGCCACACCATTTCCACAAAAGCGATTTAGGGTACTTAAATCATGTATCATGTATTAAAGCTGAGTATCACAAGAATTCGTTTTCTTATTTCAGCTATTTGAATGTCAGGCGTGCAGTTTTTTGGGTCCATAAAAATGTACCTGATACAGTGAATGCTGTAATGACTATTTATGTACAGTACTGTTGTGAGCATGTGAATTTATATACTTTTACAAATTGGTTGGCTTTTACTGTGTTACTATATCAGTAGCCTAGGCTGATGTATTTTAATATTTTCCCCCTCAATTTAAAACTAAAATCCTCATGTAAATAATGTTGTATTTACTGATGTATAATACAGGTGTGATGTGTTTCAGGTGTAGCAATAATTTATGTTCTGCAAATGGTTATCCAAATACACTCTCTATGAAGAAGATAAATCAATATTTATTACATTAAAAAACAGTAGACAGGTATTTCTATTTGTATATTTCTGTCATAAATCTTAAATATTTTTTAAATTGAATTCATTAAAAGGCTACATACATATGCTTTTCACAATGACACCTTCTCGTGGGGCTTTTATTTTTTCCTACTTTAAGTCGGTTTTGCCAACACTTTTCCAACCTGTTTGAACGTTCTATTTTCACTATCTTAACGCTGCTAGTGCTTCATGGCATTTCCTGTACTGACAGTGGAGATGTACTGAGAATGGAGGTCTGCAACGAATGTGTCACACATTCACAAAGTGCACACTTCAGCACTTTGAATGCTTAGTTTGAGGGCATAGTGTGTTTCCACTTGTGTAGTAGCAAAAATGGAGTGCGCTAAGAGTACCCGGATGCTGCACTTCTAACGGTCAAAATTTGGAGTGTGCAACGATGGACACTTCTCGCACTCACTGGACGCCATTTTCGCTACGTGGTGAGAAGGAGGGGCATCTCCTTTTTTCAAGCAGCTATGCATGTCTGTAAGAGTGGTCAATGACAACATGATGCCAAATTCCTCATTCCCTTATTAAGAGAAGGCAAACCGTATAGTCTTGGGAAACACACCTGAGGCAGGTAGCAAAAGCTTGACGTGCGTTATGATGCAGAAACTGGATTGGAAAACCTTTAAACGTGTGGCCATTGGGGACTGTCCTTCTGACAGCATCCTGGAATTCCTCGTTGCCACAGGAAACACCTGTACATCGTTCAAGTTCATAAGCCACCAGTGCAGCAGAGAGCAAGTAGGACAGGTTATCATCCCATGTGGTGGTTAAACCCAAGTCCTGCAACACATATAACATTATTGGCATTGACAAAATAATATCAGGATTCTGGGCATTTTTTTGTGTGAGTGTGTGCCGCCTACCTTCCTGTGCTCAGCCCACAAATGGCGCAGCTCCAGCTCCATCTGATTGCTAACCAGGGCAGCATCAAGTGAGGATGAACAGAGAGTGGGCAAAGGAGGGGAGGAGGTTATGGATCCAGGAGCACAAACAGGGTTCAGGGCTTCCTCACTCATTGCCTTCCAGCAACTCTGGTCTTTCAAGTCAAAAACACACAACTGCACAGAATCTGTTGGTTGGCAGTTTGCGAAGAAGGCTTTGTGGTTGAACACACAGCCAACAGTCTGGTAGGGGTAGGAAGGTTTGACCTGAGGACTTAGTTCATCCGGCTTAAGCACCCGATGGAGATACCTGATGAGTAGCGGTAATTGGTAAGGAAGGTTAATATGGAAATATATCATTTACACTAATTCTAGCATCAATATGCATACCTGAGCAGCTAAATTGAACATCATCACATTTGCTTATGTTTGTGACTTTATCTCTTAGCAGATGCTTTTTAAGCAATGCACATCATATTTCAACAAAAGAGATAGTATTATATATTTTGACACTGCACTACAATCCACGCAAAAAGCAAAAAACATTTCAGGACTGTGCTAAGAAAGAATAAATAAATAAAAAAATCTATACAGTACCCCCTGCCTCCTCTCACCTATTACCGGTCAGACTTTCCCAGAAGGTGACCGTGCCGTCCGTGCCATAGGTCATGACCCACACATGAGGAGAGTTTCTTGCCTTTGTGCCAACACATACATAGGCATCAAGGCCAAAACCTAACAGTAAGCTGCATAAGAGGGTTGCATGGTCCTCACAATCTCCCTAAATAGCAGAAAAAGAGCACATGCTTTGTTGGCAATATAACTAAACATTTTATATTCCATTTTAATCCAGCTAATCTGCTTTTCTTAAACTCAACCAACCTGAAACACCTTCATACTGCTCAAATGCAAATAGAAATTTTGCTTGACAATTCTCATTTCCTTTGAGCCACTTTGATGTCACACACAAAAAACATTGTTCTTTATTTTTTCAAATTATAGCTTATATAATTGCCAATGACAAACGTTAACATTCAAAAGTTGAACTGTTATCAGTGAAGCCCTGTACCCTGTCAAAGGCACAAGAAACAATTTTTTTTAATGAGAGACGGAGTTACCTATAGATGAACATTGCATGTGCAAAACAATGGCCAAAATTACTATATGAGAAAAGTCAGACCTTGTTTCTGCAGAGGAAGGCCATCATTGTGCACCACTGTTCACGGCAGCTGTCACTTCCAACCAATGGTACCCGTTCTTGGGCCAGTAGACTAACAAAGCGGGCCGCCTGACGTGGAGATTCTATAAGTCGACCTCCACGAAGAATGTGGACATATGAGCACACTGGTCTATTAATGCCATTCTCATCCTATAATGAAAATAATAAAAAAGGTAAGTATTAGTAAAATATTAATACAGCTATTTCAAAATTTCACACATATAATAGTTGATGTTTGACACAATAAAAAATTCAGCTAGTCATGTCTTCACAATGTGTCTCGCATGATTATTTGATGAAGATTTTAGCTCAATTTCATTTTTATCTCAAACCGTTTCTACCACCCCTTGATCATCTTGCTGTCTGCCTGCTGAATACATTGGGAAAAAACCTGGTCTCAAAACACAACACAGAAGCTGCAATACCAAAACAAACACTTGGGGCAGGAGGATGTGCACCAAAGCAATAACAGACAACGGCCAACCAATCGGCAAGAAGAGGTGGGGGTTAATGCGCGTGCGACAGTGTTGACTGTACAGCGTGAATCCGGGTGTGAGTTAGCAATACTGTGTCGGTAAATTATTTTTGAAAAATGGCTGAGGCACGTCCGAAGAAAAGACGCTCGGAGGAATATAAGGCATGAAGAAGAGAAATTGAGAAGCAACGAAATAAGACCCAGGTTTACATTGGGGATTCGTTTGAACGGGGGGGAGAACTTCGCCGGCAAAAGAACTTCCAATCGGATGCAGTCATGCAGAGGTGACACATTTTTTATTGGACAGGTAACAGTTACGATTACTTGTTGTGAGAGCATTCACACGCAAAAATAAAAAATAACTGTTATTTCCAAAGCAATCTCATGAAAGCAACATTACAAGACAATGGTAATTATACTGCTTATACTGACTAAGGTACGACGATTACACTGGGGGGGGGAGGGGGGAGCTTGCTCTGTTTTGTTTTGTATTTATGTGAAACGTTAGCAGAAGTGACGTTGAACGGCATCGCATAGAGCTCCTTTAATGCGCCATCTTGTTGATTGGTTGGCCGTGGTTTGTTGTGTTTAGGTTTGTTTGAGTGTTCGTTTGAGCATTAGATAAATAGATACATAGATAGATAGATAGATAGATAGATACTTTATTGATCCCCAAGGGGAAATTCAAGACTTTCAAAAATTCATTACAGTCCCCGTGTTGTCTATTGACACCGTGGTTATTCATTGTGTATTCAGGGGGCAGAAAACTATCCGTCTCCCATGCCTATGATTTGAGATAAAATCTTAAATCTGTAACATTTAATAGAGCACCTTTAACTACTCATCATGACTGTCAGCAACACAGTTTCCAGAGAGAGAGAGTGATTAGTGATGTTGGTGTTCCTGTGTCTGGCAGGTGTTTGTGTGGGAAGTTCCACCCCCCATGGAAACAGCTGTAGAAAGCTTTGGTGCACAAATGTGTTACTTGTTGAACCATGCAACATGCTCTTTGAGCTTTTTTTCCTGTTATCCCACTAAAACGGACATAAAATGATTTGATGAAAAGAATAATATTAATAATAATAAATAATGTTTGTGATAATACTCATATGGTATCATACCATGACATAGGTATATTGTTAAATCCCTACTTCCAGCCATAATGTTCTACCTTGCTAACAGTTTAGCCAAACAATTTTTTAGTTTTTAGTTTTTTTAGTGTAGGCATTATACTGTGAAATTATACTAAAATGTGAAATTTTTTATTATTTTTGTGCACCTATTTCATGACTCATGACAAAAATAATTGAAGCTCGCAATTCTGACTGCTTCCGTAGTGTAAGATCAATGATGTCACCATGAATCCATTCCTACTCACTTGAGCAAAGATCTTCACGAGCTTGTGCTGATTGGATGGGCGAATCTCTAAGAATTCCCTCCACCATTGCTTTGCATACATCAAAAATAAGCGTTCTTTTTCTGCAGTCCTTTGCCTTTCCAGGGATTGCTAGGGGAAAATTGTCAAATAAAAGCAAAATACATACCAAAACTGATTCAAGTAGAATTCAGTACAGGTATTCCCATTTTCTGTCATCCATCACTTATGCATAAAAGGTTTTTAAGACCAGCTCTACAGACACCCAGAATTGTTTTTTCCATTTTCAAATCTTCACAAAACCCACAGTGTGACAGCAACCACATACATCATGATTATTGCTTGATTAACTACAGACATTTCTACAACCAGCTTTTAAGCAGCTAAGGTAACGACACTGCTTTAAAAAACATTCACTTGCTCCCACTCAAATGGGAAAAACTACCAGCCTTTCTCTTTAACTACTGAAACTGTTTTCAAAAAGGGTACAGATTTTCTCTCAGCACAACGTCCTTGTCACCAACCAATTTGTTTTCAAAAGTGCCGACTGAAATGGTCCTTCCATCAGTAAAGCCTTAAAGGTAGCAGATAATTTTTCAGTATCAACATCCTGTCTCACTGAACAATTGTTTAATGCATTATGGCTAGGGCAACACACGCTACACCCACCGCACTACACCCACCCACACACATGGCTTCTACCATCCCTGCAATTCAGAACATAACCACTATCCACTATCTGTTCTTCCTTCCTGTTGACTCTACAATGTCATTCTGACATTTTTGCAAGGAAGAAAGATCAAGTTATATAATCTCCAAAATATCCTAGCAAGCCATATAAGCACAACATCAGCTTCAAGGAACCTGGATAAGGAAGAATAGGCCATACTTAACCCAACCTAGATTCTAGTACAGACCTTGGCTACCTCCGCTCATTGAGATCCACTGGCTACTCAAAGATGCTTGCATCAATTTGAATGACTAATAGTGGTTCTGTTTGTGTGTTTTGCTACTGACAACACATGACTATAGTATGACATTACATGCGTCTTGTAATACAAATCGTTATTATGTTGGTAGAAATGACAGATAATCTTTCTTCTTACCTGTGCCCTAATGACATCGACAGATAGGTTTCCTATCAGGGGAGGATAGAGCTCCAACTTCACATTAAAAACTCCAATAGGCACTTTGCACTCCCTCCCTGCAGTGAATAAAAGTAGTGATTTAGCTGTACACTGCAATTTAGGTTTTACCCTGACAGATTTAATTTGTATGCCTTTCACACAAGTTTAAGACAAGAGGACAGACTTAGGAGTCATAGAACATGTTTTTTGACCATCAGAAATTGGTCTTTGAGGCTCAATAATGGCGTATGCAAATTTGTGCATCTGAAAGTGATCCAGAAGCACTGCTAAAGCGTCTCATTCAGGCTCATTTAAAAGGGCTAGAATAAAACAATTCACATTTGCTTCCTTTCACACAAGTCAATTCAGACTTTTTACCCTTAATACATGAAATACATCAATGACGTTGAGCTTTAAAACTTGCTTATTCTACAAGTGTTCTTCCACTATTCTGGAATTATTCAGACAGTATATTAGTGGGTTATACATATTCTGTTGTGGTAGGTACTACTAATTGGTATGTAGAGATCAAGGCTTATTAGGGCATTATTAAGATTACATCAAGAATAAAGGCCTAATTAGTCATGAACAACAAATTTGCAAATACACACCTAACAAATGATTAATGTTGCCTAATAGATGCCTTACAAGTCACTAATACAGGCATTAATTAGGTATGTATTAGTGGCTAATAAGTGAACCTTAAAATAAAGTGTTACCCTTCACTAAGTACAAACCGGATTCCAAAAACACTAAAGAAATTGTGAATAAAAACTCAATGCAATGATGTGGAGATGGCATATGTCTATATTTTACTTGTAATAGAACGTAGATGACAGATCCAAAGTTTAATCCAAGTAAGTGTATCATTTTAAAGGAAAAATATGTTGATTCAAAATTTCACGGTGTCAACAAATCCCAAAAAAGTTGGGACAAGTAGCAATAAGAGGCTGGAAAAAGTAAATTTGAGCATAACGAAGAGCTGGAAGACCAATTAATTAGCAACATATGGGTATAAAAAGAGCTTCTCAGAGTGGTAGTGTCTCCCAGAAGCCAAGATGGGTAGAGGGTCACCAATTCCCACAATGTTGCGCAGAAAGATAGTGGAGCAATATCAGAAAGGTGTTACCCAGCGAAAAACTTTAAAGACTTTGCAGTTATCATCATCAACTGTGCATAACATCATCCGAAGATTCAGAGAATCTGGAACAATCTCTGTGCGTAAGGGTCAAGGCCGTAAAACCATACTGGATGCCCATGATCTCCGGGCCCTTAAACGACACTGCACCACAAACAGGAATGCTACTGTAAAGGAAATCACAGAATGGGCTCAGGAATACTTCCAGAAACCATTGTCAGTGAACACAATGCACCGTGCCATCCGCCATTTCCAGCTGAAACAAGCCATTTCTACGCACATCCACAAGCTCAGGCATTTTCACTGGGCCAGGGATCATTTAAAATGGAGTGTGGCAAAATGGAAGACTGTTCTGTGGTCAGACGAGTCACGATTCAAAGTTCTTTTTGGAAATCTGGGACGCCATGTCATCTGGACCAAAGAGGACAAGGACAACCCAAGTTGTTATCACCGCTCAGTTCAGAAGCCTGCATCTCTGATAGTATGGGGTTGCATGAGTGCGTGTGGCATGGGCAGCTTGCATGTCTGGAAAGGCACCGTCAATGCAGAAAAATATATTCAGGTTCTAGAACAACACATGCTCCCATCCAGATGTCATCTCTTTCAGGGAAGACCCTGCATTTTTCAACAAGATAATGCCAGACCACATTCTGCATCAATCACAACATCATGGCTGCGTAGGAGAAGGATCCGGGTACTGAAATGGCCAGTCTGCAGTCCAGATCTTTCACCTATAGCTCGGTCCCCAGACGTCTGTTGAGTGTTGTAAGAAGAAGGGGAGATGCCACACAGTGGTGAAAATGGCTTTGTCCCAACTTTTTGGTGATTTGTTTACACCATGAAATTTTGAATCAACATATTTTTTTCCCTTAAAATTATACTTTTTCTCAGTTAAAACTTTTGTTCCATGATTTAGGTTCTATTCAGAATAAAATATTAGAAGTTGGCACCTCCACATCATTTCATTCAGTTTTTATTCACGATTTGAATAGTGTCCCAACTGTTTTGGAATCCGGTTTGTAATTAAACATTCCCTAGAAGGTGATGGCAGTAGGTTGCTGGTAAAACAAAGGCATGAAGATCAAATTGCACAACGTTGTCTTTTTTTCTTTAACAATAACATCAAAAAATACTAAAATAAAAAAAAAAATCTGACCAACTCCAAGAAGCTCAACTGCAATGGTGGTACTTCCATGGGGAGCACTAAGAACAGTTCGCCAATCCAAGAAGTGTGAAGACACAAGAACAGTATCTCCTGATGGGTCCATTTTGATCAGCACCAATTGGATGGGATCACACATGGAGAGCATAGTGGAACTGTCTGCCATTTTGCTTCCATTCCCTAGAAAAAAACAAACATTAACCACATTAACTGAGGTTGGTGGAATCCGTTTCAAAGGCACAATCATGTCTTCCTGAGAACAACACTATTACTTTTGAACACATTTGTAATTCATGGCAGTTGTTTACAGACATTTTAATGTTTCTCCTATGTTTCATGTAAAATTCTATCAAGCTATGTCAACACAACGCACGTTTGCAACACAACAGGCCAGTCTAATAGGAAAAACTATTTCTAAGCGATTTTATGACCACAAAAGAAGTTACATGAACTTACTGAGAGCCTCTTTAACACATTGCACAGCACAGATACCTCAACCTGAGAACCCTTTTAGGTGCCCCAAAGTTAACACTGATGTAAACTTATTCACCTGCTGCATCTTGATGGACCTCTAACCAAAAGCTCTCTTGTAGATCTGGTTCACAGGCACACGGTACTGGTTTGGATTTAAAACGTTGATTACGGAAGCCAAGACAGAGTGTGTAGGTAGTGATCCCACCAGGTACATTGTCAGGCTCTTGTAAATGCTCAAGAAAAGCCTTCCCTCCAAGGATTTGAAAGTACAGATATCTTCTTTTGGGATTAATAAAAACTGAAAGAAAGAAAAACAAATGTTTAATTACTTTGTTTGAGGTTTCTGTCCTCATTCCTTAGTCCCCCACTAAGGCTTCTGATCATTTAGACCTATTACACACTTATTATTATTATTTATCATTACTATATGCATTACTATGCTCATTTGTGCCCTTGATGTTAAAACGCTATGAGACAGGTCTTGTTGAATGCGCTTACATGATTGATTGATTGATTGATTGTTTGATAGTTATATCAACTGGATGTATGTTGAGTGTCTGTATGTGGCTTTAGCACTTAAGTATTTATTATATTCTATTATTTTATGTGATGATGCACTGACCAGAGACATCTCTCAATTTCATTGTCATTAGCGCATTGTTCAAAGGCTATTTTATGGCCGCTTGGTGGTTTGGGATACGGAAGAGGGCAGGCACACACTGCTTCTTTCATCAGCAGGAGCAAGTAGCAGCGCATAAGGAGTCCTCGAAATATAAAATTTAAATGTACATCACACCATAGTTATTTTATTAAAATATACATTATTTGCAAACCTTAGTTAATTGCAGTAACTGACAGGCTATTTGACCAGTGGCGGACACATAGGGATGTACATACACTTTTAAAGCAAGAATGTCAAGAAACAAGAAAGTACATAATAGGCTACACCACCAGAATATAATTTAAGTTAATATTTTGGTTATATATAAATATATGTAAATCTCCTGTGCCTTCACCTCGCGCACATTTTCTTCACATGAAAACATTTCGCCAAGTATAATCCGCCATTATAATACATAATATGCCATGGAACAGCGCGCCGGACTTTTAAAGAGTGTGAACTCTTATTGGTTTGTTGTATGCTACGCCACACTAATTAACTCATTTAAGACAGCCCATTTGAACTATGCGCCAAGCGCAATGTTCACTTCTTCTGCAGGCAATATAACGTTTTGCGCTGAGACCGACCCCAAAGACAACTGACAATCCGCGAGAGAATGTGAAAATGGAGCCCTTAGTGTCAATTAAACTTCTATTAGCTTAAAGCAACCGCCACCGTATTTCAATATATGTTCTTCCCCTAATTTAGACGAGTGGATACATACCCGTTTTGTCTCTGCGCGTGCACGCAATCACTCACGACACACAATGCTACTTTGTTGGCATTTAGCTTAACCCAGTTTATTCAGTTCATCCAAACAGCCTTGGAGTTAGAAACGTCCAAACGCATCCACATCTTTCCTATTTACATGCAAGTACTCGAATAGTTATCTATGATGACTGAGGTGACAAAATAAAACATAGCGATTTTCTAAGCAGATAAAAAAGAGAACTATGTATGGCAGAAGAACACTTGGGAGCACTTTGTCGTTGGCGCAGTAACATCAAAGGGCTCCCAAGTGTTTCTCCGCCATACATAGTTCTCTTTGTTATCTGCTTAGAAAATTGCTCCGTTTCATTTTGTGTCACAACAACCATCATAGATAACTATTCGAGTACCCGTGTGATGCGTTTGGTTATTTCTAACTCCAAACAGGATGAACTGAAAGAACTAAAGCTAAATGCTATCAGAGTATTATTATTATTGTGTACTGTCTATGGGCAATAGAATGAAATTCACTTTTGCCAACTTACCTTTATCATTAGAGGTCACCTTTTCACTGCTGTTTGGGGCCTTCTCTGTCTTCTCTGGCATCTCTGTTTCCATCTAGGAATAAACAGTAAGGGCAGAATTCTGCACATGAAAGTGTATGTCTGTGCCTACATGCTGTCAAAAAGAAATGATTAATTATTGACAAAATATTTCAACCACAGTGCAAAACATTTGTGAATTTTATTTAATTGAATTCATAAACACAACAACAAATAAACTAGACTGCATTTTCTTGGCAGAAACTGCGGGTTAGCTAACTATACACACAGAATAACTCAGTGGACTTAGCTGATGTGAATTAGCATATATGCTAACAATTCTAAGTAGCTAAATAACAGTTAGCAGTTGCTAGGGTAACAACGGACAATGATCATGTGACATGCAGACACACACACACACACACATTTCTCCCATTCATTTGAATAGGGAAAAAACAACAAGAAAAACATGAATAACGCACGAACGACAAGAGATAGAAATAAGATAAGTGTAAGCACACCTATCAAGAACACGCCGGGCGTTTTAGATTTGGAATGGTGTCTCTATCTGAAAAACACTTTCACACATTTTTCCCATTCATTTTTGGGGAAAAAACTACAAGAAAAGCGTGAATAACGGACGAACAACAAGAGATATAAAAAATCTGAATGTAAGCACACCGATCGGGATCATGTCGGACGTTTAAGAAATGGAACGGTCTCGAAATCTTGAAAGCCCTAGGACGGGGAGTCTGACAAAAAAACAGGTCGGAAGCAGAAGGATAAACTTTCATTAAAGAGCCCATAGAACGCATTTTTTGACCATCATAACATGTTCTTTGAGCCTCAATAATTGTGTATGCGAATTTGTGCAGCTGAAAAAGACCATTTCTAGGCTGTCTATTCCACGCTCAGAAATATATACTCATTAAAAATGTTCGTATTTCCCACCCTTTGGCCAGTTTCCCGCCCCCTGGCGCTGATTGGCTAGTTCATTGTGAGGCCTATTGGCTGTTTTTACGCTAAAGCAGATTGGCTCCCTAGTTTCACTGATACTCTTAACGTTACCGTTACAAAACAAATTCAAATACGTCTGACCCCAACTGTGGGCTATACAGACTGTATGCAGATTACAGTTTTATCGCTCCCCTTTTAACGTTTTATTTTATCGCACTACGTTTGTGCCTACACTACAAGCAAGCAGCAGGTCAATATGCTGCAACGGTAGTAGCTCCAGATGGAGCCTAACGTCAAATTAGAGCAGCTCAATTTGTAGCATAATGACATTTGTTTTTAAGAACTTCACGCAGACTAAAGAAGTGAACAGCCACTTGCAAGAACTCTGGCCTAAAGATAAATGATGCTGGCTCAACAACTTCGAACTTCATCAAGGAATCTCAAGATGCACAAGGATAGGTCAGTGAATCTTGTTTAGGTGAAGGGGAAATTTAGCTTGAAGGTAGCGTTACCGCTAGAAAACAAATCTACGTCTGACCCCAACTGTAGGCTATATAGACTATATGAAGATTACAGTTTTATCGCTCCCCTTTTAACATTACCGTTTTATTTTATATTGCACTACGTTTGCGCCTACGCTACAAGCAAGCAGCAGGTCTGTTTCTCAGCAGTGAATCGGTTAACTATCTGAGCTAAATAAACACGCAATAGGATCAGGGCTCGAAACTAACGATGTCCCGATGTCCCGGGGACTATAAAAAATGTCACTGGGACACAAAGTTATCAAATCTGGGACAATTCCGGGACAATGAAAAAAATCTAAACGGGAACGTATTTCAAGACATTTCTCCGCTGATCCCCAAGTCTTTGCGTCTGGAGCGCAGTTCCACTCCTCATACTCACTAGCGTTTCCTCCAGCCCACTCTCAGGTCTGGTTGTGGGTTCTGATTGGACTACGCTCCGCCTCGCCTGCTTGTTGTGTTGGTCAGCTGATGAGCAACATTTATTACAAGTAGGCTACCGGTAGACCGCAGACGTTATGTTACTTTGTCCAGTGTTACTTTAAATTATGTTACGTTACATTATTAACACGTCTATTGGGATCCCGGTCATGTGTGCTAGAGTAGTCAGTCAATAAATTTAATGTAGCCTGGCTAACGTTATCCACCTGTAAGCAGCTTCTAGATTTCGATTTCGTTTGCGAGAAATGTAAGCGCAGTTTTAATGTTTCAGTAAAGTCTGACAGATAGTTCTTGTCTGAGTTCCCCCCTATTCTATAAACAAATGGTCATTTGAGCGATTACACTGTCAACATTAGCCTAAGACAAGACTAGAACAATTTTCAGTATTGGGAAAGTTCACTTTCAACATGAACTAGCTGCTAGTTCAGTTAATAGTTCAAAATTTTAAAAACGATCACAGTATCATTCATCAGGCATTAATATAACGTTAGTTTGTTTAGTTCACGTCCACCAAAATTATAAACACGTGAATGATGCCCTCAGGCGCAACACTGCTGTCTGCAATAGCCTACCACTAACATTTCCCATTTCGGCGGCTGATATTGCCAAGTAAGAAAGCAGTGGCAGCGATTGACGGTTAACAGTGAATAAACAGCACGAGTTTTAAACCTTTTTCCATAGCGAACTTCTGGGCCTTAATGCAACTGTCTTGTGGTTTTAATGTAACTTTGGCAAGCCCTAATAATATTTAGTTTGCATGAAAATGCAAACTATTGATATTCCTTTTCTTCTTCATCTTATTCCGGTTCTTATCTTCTACAACTTTAATTCAGCCCGAACCGCTTAACCTAGAAACTTGGTTAAAACTTCGTTTCGTAGGTCTCGCTCATGCCAGGTGTGCTATGTATTTTTCATCTTTATAACTTTAAAACTTTTTAATCTATTTCTTAAAAACTATTAAAAATTTCACCCTATACATTTTCAATGGGAAATCTAGAGTGTAGGCTGAATCCTGCTGATGCCATGTCTCCTATCAGACTTAATTGAGCTGGAACCGTTTAAGCTAGAGACTTAAATCAAACTTTGTGCCAGAGGGCACAGTCATGCCATGAACGCTGTGAAATTTCAACCTTCTAAGTCTTACACTTTTTAAACTACGGCAGTTTATCTATAAAACTTTTTTCTCCATTAACTAAAACTGTCTCTCCCACAGTGTCGGTTGGAACGATGAGTCATAATGGGTCTTAGAATGTTCGTTTGAATTGAGTGCACCTGCTGCTAACTGTCTCAAGTGTCAAGTCCCCCCTTACTATTAATGGTTTCTAGTTCCCCCTAAAAGATTGAACTACTTATACTGAAGACTACCGTCCACTACTCCACTCCACCTGTTTTAACTGTTTCAAATTAAAAGTCCTCATTGCCATAATACACTATTGACTTGTATTAACCTATAATACTACTATATAATGCTACAATTCACTACTGTGACTACTTACTACTACCCCATTATTACCACAGACCTCCTCTCTCCCTCTCTTTCTACCTGTCTTTCTTTCTCCCTCTATCTATCCATCTCTACCTCTGTCTCTATCTATCTATCTATCTATCTATCTATCTCTGTATCTGCTAGTCTATCTATCATCTATCTATTATACTCCCAATTCTCTCTCTCTCTCTCTCTCTCTCTCTGTCTTACACACACACATACAGACACACATACACTCTCTCTCTCTCTTTCTTTCTCCCTCTATGTATCTCTACCTCTACATTTCTCTATCTCTCTCTTTCTCTTAATCTCTCTCTCTCTCTATGTATCTCATGTTTTAAGCTTACAGTCTGACCCTCCATCTCTTTCTTTCTTTCTCTCTTCTTCTTCGGCTCTCATCACCTTACTACACCACACATCCCTATACATCCTCATTGCCATAATACACTATTGAAATGTTTCAAACTGTAATAGAACTATATAATGCCACACTACACTACTATGTCACCTTATTTTTATTAACTCTTGTCACCTGAAGTACCCTATCAAGTCATGACTGGTAGTAGGTGACTTAGCACTGGGTACCACTGTTAGCATGATTAGCATAGCTAGCATAGTTAGCATGTTAGCATAATTAGCATGTATGCTAATTATCATCAGCTACATCCACTAAGTACCACTGTTAGCATGATTAGCATTGTTAGCATAGCTAGCATATTAGCATGATTAGCATATATGCTAATTATCATCAGCTGTGTCCACTGAGTACCACTGTTAGCATGATTAGCATAGCTAGCATAGTTAACATGATTAGCATATGTACTAATTATCATCAGCTATGTCTACTGAACACCACTGTTAGCATGATTAACATTGTTAGCATAGCTAGCATAGTTAACATTTTAGCCTATTTAGCATATATACTATTTAACATCAGCTAATACAACTGAGTACTACTATTACCATCATAACATCTTTCTTTATTCTCTTTCTCTTTTTGTCTTTCTCCTCCTTCTCTCTCTTTCTTTGTTCTCTTTCCTAAATTAATTTTAACTATTAAATTAATTTAAACGTTCAACTATCCCACTATTAACTCTATAAACTATTTAACTTAGAAATTGCACTGCATTTTCATGCAAACGTAATTCCCTGGAATTACATTCTCTAGTTTCCATTGAAATTATATAGGCCTGATACTTGTGGCTTGTATTTTAAACTGATAATTTCTTAAATTGACAGTTTCTGAAACAGTCGTGCCTGGTCCTTGTAAACGTTTTGAAATTATTAACATTTTAGGTAGGTAATAAATATAGCCTTTTGTTTTGATTCCTTGATTCCTTCAGGGGGTTGGGGTCAAGGGTCACTCTTGTGTTGGTTGGTTGATGTAGTCTCCCTCACTGTAAACTGTAAACTGCCTAACTCTGCAGGTTATGCTTGCTACAGGTATTTGAAGACATTTCAAGGTTTATTCATTTATTTCCATTTTAGGGTGTTTTTGTATATTTTCGCTTCAAATACCCTATATCCTCCTTTTTGTGTCGAGTCCCTGAGCCGTGGTCCTGGCCCCCGCACCTTCAAAGACATCCTAAATATTATTATATTTTATTTAATTAGTGGACTTGCCCTCTATTGTTCTTCGCAAGTTTCTTATTCTTATTCCGCCGGATTTTTAGATCACTACTCCTCCTAGGGCTTTCGAGTTAGAGACACCGTTCCAACTCTGACACGTCCGGCCTGATCTCGATCGGTGTGCTTCTATTCATCTTTTTGATATCTCTTGTCGCCCCCCCGTTATCCCTCTTTTTCTTGTCGTTTTTTTTCCCATAGAAATGCATGGGGTGGGGGGGCTCCTCATTGAATTACATGGGAAAAATGCTTGTGTGTGTGTATGAGTGTCTGTGTGTGAGTGTGAGTGTGTGTGTGTGTGTTGGAGTTGTTGGGGGGGTGGGGGGTGTTAGGGGGGGTTCTATCCATTAGAAAAAAATAGGAAAAATGCTTTTTGTGTGTGTGTGTGTGTGCGTGTGTATGTATGGGGTTGGTGGGTGGG
>JAGFZM010006394.1:0-40384 GCA_017657215.1 Limnothrissa miodon | reverse complement strand
ATCAGGCTAGGCAGAAGAAATGTTAGAAAGAATGGGGTCAGGTAGAGAGGGGCTGTGTGTGATCATGCTGTGGTTATTGTGTGTGCTGCTTAGCTGGTGAACTTCAGCCAGCCCGTCACAGCGCCCTCTGGCTGCTGGAGGCTGGTGTCCCTGCAGCTCCTCAACAGAACTCTGCCTGTCAACCTCGTTGCCACGGTAACCCTGCAGTCCCGGGCAGGTGTCACGCTGGTAGTGCCACTGCACGTCCGCTCCACAGCGTCTCAGGTACCGACTCTCGTGGATCAGTTGTGTGTGTGTGTGTGTGTATGTGTTTAAGGCAGGGCTCGAAACTAACGATGTCCCGGGGACTATAAAAAATGTCACTGGGACACAAAGTTATCAAATCTGGGACAATTCCGGGACAATGAAAAAAATCTAAACGGGAACGTATTTCAAGACATTTCTCCGCTGATCCTCAAGTGTTTGCGTCTGGAGCGCAGTTCCACTCCTCATACTCACTAGCGTTTCCTCCAGCCCACTCTCAGATCTGGTTGTGGGTTCTGATTGGACTACGCTCCGCCTCGCCTGCTTGTTGTGTTGGTCAGCTGAAGAGCAACATTTATTACAAGTAGGCTACCGGTAGACCGCAGACGTTATGTTACTTTGTCCAGTGTTACTTTAAATTATGTTACGTTACATTATTAACACGTCTATTAGGATCCCGGTCATGTGTGCTAGAGTAGTCAGTCAATAAATTTAATGTAGCCTGGCTAACGTTATCCACCTGTAAGCAGCTTCTAGATTTCGATTTCGTTTGCGAGAAATGTAAGCGCAGTTTTAATGTTTCAGTAAAGTCTGACAGATAGTTCTTGTCTGAGTTCCCCCCTATTCTATAAACAAAGGGTCATTTGAGCGATTACACTGTCAACATTAGCCTAAGACAAGACTAGAACAATTTTCAGTATTGGGAAAGTTCACTTTCAACATGAACTAGCTGCTAGTTCAGTTAATAGTGCAAAATTTTAAAAACGATCACAGTATCATTCATCAGGCATTAATATAATGTTTGTTTAGTTCACGTCCACCAAAATTATAAACACGTGAATGATGCCCTCAGGCGCAACACTGCTGTCTGCAATAGCCTACCACTAACATTTCTACGGTGGCCGACAGGTGCAAACGACGTGCAACTTATGAAAACACATGCAAATCAACAAAACACGTGCAAATAGACAAAACACAAATGCAAATCAACAAAACACCTGCAAATAGACAAAACACAAATGCAAATCAACAAAACACCTGCAAATAGACAAAACACAAACGACTTAGGAAAACATCTTCATCTTAATTTGACAACACATGAACATCATTTAGAAAACGCGCTGCATTTCAGAAAAGCACTCCGAAACTCAAAACACATGCAGATCAGAAAACACACCCCGAAATTCCGAACAAAACTGAAGTTTCCAGTGGGACACTTAAAAGTGATGAACACCTCTGGACAGATGGTGAAAAGGAACAGGGGTGTACGTGTGACAGAGATAGCTAGCGGTAGTAATCTGAAATGTAAGTATTTGGGTTTATTTCAACATTTTAATGGCATTTTAATTGTGATCACACCTCAGATCACCACCAGTTTTCACAATCTGTTCAGAGGTGTTCGTCACTTTTAAGTGTCCCACTGGAAACTTCCGTTTTGTTTTGAGTTTCGGGACGTGTTTTCTGATCTGCATGTGTTTTGAGTTCGGGGTGTGTTTTCTAATCTGCATGTGTTTTGAGTTTCGGAGCGCGTTTCTGAAATACAGCACATTTTCTAAATGATGTTCACTTGTTGTCAAATTAAGATGAAGATGTTTTCCTAAGTCGTTTGTGTTTTGTCTATTTGTAGGTGTTTTGTCTATTTGCACGTGTTTTGTTGATTTGCACGTGTTTTCATAAGTTGCACGTCGTTTGCACCTGTCGGCCACCATACATTTCCCATTTCGGCGGCTGATATTGCCAAGTAAGAAAGCAGTGGCAGCGATTGACGGTTAACAGTGAATAAACAGCACGAGTTTTAAACCTTTTTCCATGGCGAACTTCTGGGCCTTAATGCAACTGTCTTGTGGTTTTAATGTAACTTTGGCAAGCCCTAATAATATTTTCCATTGAAATTATATAGGCCTGATACTTGTGCCTTGTATTTTAAACTGATAATTTCTTAAATTGACAGTTTTTGAAACAGTCGTGCCTGGTCCTTGTAAACGTTTTGAAATTATTAACATTTTAGGTAGGTAATAAATATAGCCTTTTGTTTTGATTCCTTGATTCCTTCAGGGGGTTGGGGTCAAGGGTCACTCTTGTGTTGGTTGGTTGATGTAGTCTCCCTCACTGTAAACTGTAAACTGCCTAACTCTGCAGGTTATGCTTGCTACAGGTATTTCAAGACATTTCAAGGTTTATTCATTTATTTCCATTTTAGGGTGTTTTTGTATATTTTCGCTTCAAATACCCTATATCCTCCTTTTTGTGTCGGGTCCCTGAGCCGTGGTCCTGGCCCCCGCACCTTCAAAGACATCCTAAATATTATTATATTTTATTTAATTATTAATGTTATTTTTTATTGTTGACATAGTTAGTTAGGGTTAGTTTGTTTGAATATGCAGTAAATGAAGGAAGATTTACGCATTAAGCTTATACATTAGCTCATTTTGAAGTTGTCTGAAAAATGTGTAAAAACAAAAGATTCTGCGTTTTTTACTGCAACTACCATGGCATGTGATTCCTTCACTTTAGTCCCATTCTCTTACATCTATTTCATATCTTGCATTGAGGGAATACATTGTATTAATAAAATACTGTAACTGTAAATGAATTTAGAGCTATATTAAGAGATAAATAGGAGGTAGCACTTCATGGGACCACTCAAGGGAAAAAAAAAAACGTGGTATGAAATTTTGGTCAAACCACCCAGCTCTATTTAGGAGGGGAAAAAAATTGGGACACTATTTGGCACATTCGGGACAATGCAATATAGAATTCGGGACCCCTGGGGGACATAAAGAAAAAAAGTTAATTTTGAGGCCTGAATAGGATTGTCAGCCTTTATGACAACGTTATGCAGAACCATTTACCATTTAATATTATGTAGGCATAGGCTACGTTTTAGTTTCAGCACTAATGTCTGAGGTTATTATATGCTATGATAGACGGCGATATGCATCTTGACTATACAAACGTAATAGTCTACGTTAATTTCCCAGTAAACAAAAGATTTGCTACAATGTTACATGAGTGCCTTTTGGCAACACAACTAACCTATTCAGCCATCTCAAACATAAGCACGAATTAATGAAGAAACCAAAAAATAACGCCAGTGCCAAGTAGGGCTGGCCGGTATGGCCTAAAAAATCTAATTTTAACTGTTTTTTCTCAACAGCCCCAATTTCAGATGTAGAAAACAAAAAAGTTTAAAGTTTATATACAGTGTTCATTGTATACATTGCCTTTGTATACAGTGAAAATGTAACAACATAAAATGTAGCAATATTAGCAATATTTTCAGTTCACAAGTTTCAATAAGTCAAGCATCTTGCTATAAGTTCTGATAAACACAACCCTCTATCCCACAACCCTCCCATCTGGCTCGCTAGATGACATCATGTGACAGCTAGATGACTAGTTGGGACTAGAGGTCGACCGATTTATCGGTTGGCCGATATATCGGGCCGATATTTGCATGTTTCTAAGTCATCGGCATCGGCCGATATCCTTGCGTGGTCGCGCCCGATTTAACGTCAGGCACATCTGCGGGCAGCCGCATGTTATTGGAGTGGTGCAGCCGCATGTGAAGGACCCCTAATAAACTTTTGTAAGATTCAGTCAGAGAGACTTAAAAAGACAGTCCTAGAACAGGGGTCTTCAACAGGGGGTCCGCGAAAATATTTCGTCTGAAGCATTTTTTTTCTCTTCCAAAAGATTTAATTTGTCATAGTTAACATAATGTTCAAAAGAAAATAACACATTGTAGGCCATGAACCATGCATGTGATCATGTGATCCCTGCGTAACATTTTCCTAACCTATGCCAAAACACAGTAGCATTTCATGTACAAATACAGGTCACCACTTCAGCCTGAGCCTGATGTGACATTGCCTCGCAAATTCCATCAGTCCTAGAATAGAGAAGCTCTGTTCCACTCACCAGGTGCAGTGCTCTCACTAGGACCTGGTAGCTGATCAGTTATCTTTAATTCTTCGTCCCACTATAATAAAAAATGTGACCCTTGTGATCTTTTTTTATTAGAGTTGGATCATCGCAATTAAAGAACACTTCCCCCCCCCCCCGTGCGTTTTAGTTAAATAGCTTTGTATTCAGCAAACTTCCTTCCGGGAGATAAATTACGTTTGATTCGTCTGTTCAGTGTCGGGACTGATGAACCCTGAACTTTGCGGGGTATTTGTTCTGTGTGATGTTTTGCTTTGTTGTTTTTTTTATGAGAGTCTGCGGTCTTTGCACTTCAAGACGTTCTGCGCGAATTCATTCATCCAACGTTCCATCACAATAAAACGACAACGATAATCTCATGAGTGTGTTTCCTTCTGAAAGACGAAGTTATATTTACACAAGAGGAAGAGGCTTTCTGTCTGTATCAGTTTGAGCTAACGAAGCTTTGCCTGAATTTAGCTGAATATATCCAGCTAGTTAACCCTTGTGACATTCATTCTGTTCTAGGGCAAATTTATGCAACTATGTAAAGAAACGAGGTGTCACCCCCCTGTTAATAATAATGCCTGTTTAGAATGTGTGCGTTCGTGTGTGTGCGTGCTTGTAGGCACTCATAACTGAAGGTCCAAATGATGGCAGGATTTGAGGTGGGCCAGGTGTGTATGGAGTAAGATACCCGTCAAAACGTTTCTTTTCTCAACAAGTAATGCCTGTGAATGGGGCGATGACGTATTTTGACAGTTGAGTAACGTGTGCGAAGTCCATAATATTTAGAGGCGTATTGAAATTTTGATTTCGTACTTGTAATTTTTTATTAGTATTTTTTATGCATGACTGAACTAATTTGAGAACTCACAAATGTTTATTTTATGCACAACTGAATACGCACATGTATCAAATATATGGACACAAATATTTTGACAGCAACCTTACTCCATAGGTGTGGGGGTCCGTGCTCAGTCTCTCTCACAGCCAAGGGGTCCTTGAGCTGAAAAAGGTTGAAGACCCATGTCCTAGAAGATAATGGTAAGGCTTAAATTCTTACATTTCGATGTCCTGTTGTCATGTATTTGCTATTATGTTATATAAACTATGTTGCGTTGCTTCATTTAGTGAAAGAAAAAACGAATAACATTTAACCGCCTGGAACTGGCATAATGCTGTAGCCGTTTGCCGTTAGCTTTAAAACGAAAACATATCAGCACCTTGCTTGCAAACATATTAGCCCCGTGTGTTTATTTCTCCTGTGTCGGGATTGTAGAATTTCACTCTGTGCATGAGGCGGGGAAGGCAACAGCTCTCACAAACACTGCAGCGTGATTTGAGGGTTAACGTTGCGTTACTCCGCCCCGCTCACAGACAGTACCGTTTGCGGAGAGTGAGACACAGACGGCTGCCCTTGAGCATTCCGAGAGAATGGTTTGATGCACACAATAGTCGGGCTCCATCCAACTTGTTAGCATTCAGTGTTTCCCACACATAGACTGATTTGTGGCGGTGCACCCCAGATTCAACACCGGCCACCGCCACATATTAGGTTTCGTTATTTATTTATTTTAACGCCATTGTAAAACATGCAGCATTCGTTAAGCTGAATTTCCTTTTCGCTGCTCTCCCTTTGTCACTCACGTCTCTCATACACACACACACACGCAGCCCCTCCCCTCCATGTACACCGCGTATGTCTCCATGAAAACCGACGAGATCATCCCTGGAAGCGTTCGCACTGATGCACCTGACGCTTCTAGGGTGAAAGCATAAAGTTCTTCCGCAACTTTTGTAGACTATACGTGCAACTTTACCAAACAGTAGAAGTAAAGTCATTCTCCTTGGCCCGCTCTCGTGCGCGCTCAATGGACACCTGCCATCGACACATTTAATCCAAATATAACATTCACAATCGTGAAAGCAATGACGCACAGAAGACAACTAATTACTGTTAAATCCGGTTAGCATCATTTGTAGGCTATGCTGCACACATTTGATTAAATGTCTTGCATTCAAGTTGACTGACCATCTACCAATGTTTTTCAACTCAAAGACTTATAAGGGCCTGTCCCAAGGAGAAAAAGTATTTGCTTACTCTGAAACTTAAACACATCCACAAACTGAACAGTCCAAGCAGTAGTAGAGTATGATAGCCTAAGCTTAGCCTGCTACTTTGTTTACAATATTTTGAGGCTTCAACCAGACAGCTGAATTTAAAAGGGGGAGTTGTAAGAATACTAGGCTATAATCTGCATAAAGTTGGCTGTTATGAATATCATTTAAAAAATATATTTATAAAGTTGTATTTTTATTTAAATGAATATTTAAGTTTACATGTTTATTTATATATATTGTTCATTGTTTTTTTCCTTAACTTTAGATAAATATTTTATTTTGATACAATATTTGAAATAAAGATTTCAAAGATATTTTAAGACAGTGTTCAATAAATTATGTTACGTTTGGAAATATTGTGCATCCTCTTTTATTATTAGTATGAAATTTTAGCATGCAAATTACGGGGAAAAGTAAAGGTATCGGCCCTAAAGATCAGCCAAAAAAAAAATCGGCAGCACATATCGGTGATCGGCTGACTCTGACATCTAAACATCGGTATCGGCATTGGTTATAGAAAAACCCGATCGGTCGATCTCTAGTTGGGACTAACGCGTTATTTAGTAATGCATTACAGTAACTACATTGTTATTTTGGTAACCAGCACGGTAACTAGTTATTATGTCAAAATCAGGAACGTGTTAATTGTTACTGGGATTTAGATAGTGTGTTGCATTCGAAAGGACAGGGAATGCTTCCTGGTTTGAGGGTTAGCAACGGCTGTACTGTCAATAATTAGCCTGCTTTCTGCCCCCTGAACATAATGAAAAATCCCAACACATGAGGCAAACCTGAATGGTGTACTCAAACACTAGCAACGGCCAATCGGGAAAAAAGATAGGGTGGGAGTTAAAATCCTGCAACATCCCCCTATAAGCACCTTTAAGTATGCAGGAGGAAGATGATGACAAGAAGATTTATGACTTCTCTGGTATAGTTGGTGTTTTTGGAAAAGATGCTGGTTATCTCCATCCCAGGAAAGCAGCCGGGCCCGACGGATTGTGTCCAAGACTGCTTAAAGCCTGTGCTGCAGAACTGGGAGAGCCACTGGAGCACATCTTCAACTGGAGTCTCTGTCTCAGGAGAGTCCCAGCACTGTGGAAGACATCATGTCTCATTCCCGTCCCCAAGAAACCACACCCAAGTGAACTTAATGACTTCTGGCCAGTCGCTCTCACATCACACCTGATGAAGACCATGGAGAGACTGGTTCTGGGGATACTTAGGCCACATGCACTAGACCCATTACAGTTTGCTTATAAGGAGAAAGTGGGCGTCGACGATGCCGTCTCATACCTTCTACACAGGACACACACTCACCTGGACAAGGAGAAAAGTGCTGTGAGAATCATGTTCTTTGATTTCTCCAGTGCTTTTAACACCATCCAACCCCCCAGACTGAGTAACAAGCTCCTGCAGATGGGTGTGGATGCCCACCTGGTATCCTGGATTGCAGACTACCTGACGGAGCGGCCACAGTTCGTCAGACTGAAGGACTGCTTCTCCGATACTGTCATCAGCAGCAGTCCTGTTCACCCTGTACACATCTGACTTCTGCTACAACACGGAGTCATGCCACATGCAGAAGTTTTCAGACGCCGCGGTCCTTCAACTTCTGCAGCAAGCTTCTTTGGATGTTTTACCAGTCTGTTGTTGCCAGCGTCCTCTTCTATGCTGTGGCATGCTGGGGAGGAAGCACTAAGAAGAGGGATGCTGGGCGACTAGACAGGCTGGTAAGGAAAGCTGGCTCTGTTGTGGGAACTGGAGTGCATCACTTCAGTATCAGACAAAAGGACCTTGAACAAGCTTCTCAACATCCTGGACAATGACTGTCATCCACTCCACAGCACTATCATGCAGCAGAAGAGCTTGATCAGCTGGAGACTACGCTCCCTGACATGCACAACAGACAGACTTAGGAAGTCATTTGTCCCCAGGGCCATACAACTCTACAATGCTTCACTGAAAGGAAAAGGAGAGTTAGACTTCTCTGCATAGTCTATCTGCACCTTAACCCTCTTATACACCTACAAGACATTTTTCTACAATACTGTGTATTGTTGACACTGCCTAGGGACCCTACTGGCTACATTAGCCCACATGCACAACCCCTCCTTATACTTGTAACTTCATACTTGACCAATAACATTAACTGTAACTTGATACTTGACCTTCATACTTGACTGATGCATGAACTCGTATATGACTTATCCTTTCACTGATGCTGTAATTTTTATATTATTAGGCTATTTTTATTTTTATCTTATTGTCCATATACTTATACTAGAACTGTTTCTATGCTTATTTTTTATTGCCCATTTTACATATGCAAATATTTATTGCTGGTCAATAGACTTTAAATCTTGCACTGTTTCACTACTGGACTCATTTGCACTACTACCTTGACGCACACCACATACTGGACCACAGTAAATTCATGCGCATCTCTACCCTTAGTATTTGTATTCTATTGTTCCTTTTAGTAATGTTGATCTAGTCATGTTGTTTTGTTGATCTGCTTCTTATCATCCTGTGTACACTGTAGTACATGTTGTGTGTGATTTTAAGCTGCTGGGACCTTGAATTTCCCCTTGGGGATCAATAAAGTATCGATCTATATATCTATTTTATTAAGCAGCTGTGTTACTGTACCTTTACTGCCGTGTCACGGCGATCACTTAAAAAAAAAAAAATAGCTATTTAACGTTATTGCCTTGTCAAGCGCTGTAAACTTTGTTTTTTGTTATACTGCACTACTACGCTACTATGACTGCAGGATGTGCGCTGCAGAATGTTTCTCATGTGAAAGTTTGAAAGTTAATAAATGGGGCGCCTTGCATTCTCAAACAGTCCTCTTTTTTCCTGACAATCTCCTCCGTGGTAGCAGGAACTCTGTCTCTTAAATACGGTAATTGTAGGCCACTATTGTTCTTCTTAAGTTTATTATTCTCATTGCGACACGACTGCTAGTCCTAGGACTGTTGAGATAGGGACACCGTTCCAAATATAAAATGTCCAGCCTGATCTTGATCGGTGTGCTTACATTCATCTTTTTTGTATCTCTTGTCGTTTGTACGTTATCTCGTTGTTTTTCCCCCATTGAATTGAATAGGGAAAATGTGTGAGTGTGTTTTCAAGATAGAGACACCATTCCAAATCTAAAACGTCCAGCCTGATCTCGATCAGTGTGCTTACATTTATCTTTTTTATATCTCTTGTCGTTTGTCCGTTATTCGTGTTTATCTTGTTGTTTTTTCCCCATTCAAATAAATGAGAGAAATGTGTTTGTGTCTGCATATCATTCTCCGTTGTTACCCTAGCAACTGCTAACTGCTAGTTAGCTACTTAGCATTGTTAACATTTTTAACATATATGCTAAATCACATCATCACATCCGACTTAAGTTCACTAAGCACCACTGTTAGCATCATTACCATTATTTGCATCATTAGCATTATTAGCATAGAAATGCTATAGATAATTTCACACATGTATGCACAAAAAAATGTGTCACGGTGACGCAGTGGCAAGCCCACCCAGCGGAAAATGCAATCTAGTTAAACATTAAAACGCCAGTGTGGTGTAGGCTATATGTGAAACAATTTTAGCCGGTGTGCTTTATAGGTCGGAATTTATGGTAGATTAAGACAGACAGTTAAAAAAAAGTGATGCATTAAACATGCATGTTAATTTCTAGTTTAGTTGAATTCATTTTACCATTAACTTGCACTCACACTTGGCTCACACTTTAGGCGCACAGTGCACTTGTGGCAGGATAGTGCAAGCATGAGAATAAGAATAATGAGTCAAACCCAAGTTACTGTCCCTAGCAAGTAGCTACTCTGAAGGTAACGAGTAATGTAATGTAACTAAATTAAAGTAACTTACCCAACACTGCTTACTGATAACATTGTGTCAACGGGTCGAATTCTTTTCATATGGGATGCAGTTTGAACACATTTGTGGTATGGTGGACTGTATTTTGGCGGCTGTGCGTGTGGTGCTTGTGGTGCCGCTGTCTTTTTCATTCCGCTGTGTGTAAGAGTTCTCCCATTTGACAGGATGATTTTGTTTGAGATGCTGATGTAAATTTGGAAAATGTGCGTGCTGAGTGGTGGAAGGGCCTGAAGAGAGAACCGATTTCCATCTAAACAAATTGACATGAACTACACACTCGAGTTAATCTCTAAATCTTTAATCTAAAGTTTATCGCCTAGCCCTAACAACAAGCAAAATGTTAATGCAGACTCAGTCATAAATCACAGCCACAACGTATAATGCAATTCCATATCCGACAAGTTTGGATAGGCACAAACTTTGACAGTAGGGTTCGAGAGCTTACCTTTGGGGAAAGTAGGCTAAGTTACGCTTAAGTCTACAGGCTACAGTAAAGACGACTGCGTGATGAGTAGCCTATGTGGGACCAAAAAAATGACACAGATGCACTGGTATTGTGTTGGCTATTGGTCTTATAGTGTTGCGGTCTATTGGGTAATGTTCCGTGTTGGACTACATTTCAGGATCTTCAGTGGTGACAGATATGGCAAAGATAATCAACGTCTGGCTTTCTTATGTTATTCCTCCTCAAACTAAGCAAGCGTTGTCGTAAGAGAAATTTACTAAGTGTTTAAGAAATGAAGAGTCCGGAGAGATTCAGTGGATGAAAGGCTTTTTAGTCGAGGAACCAAACTTAACGAGATCCCGGAGACAAAGTCTACCGGACAAACAAAACACAAGCTTTTTATACAGTTGAAAGTTGGAATACATCACCGCCCCACCAACAGGTCTGGTGATGCCCTGGTAACCATAGAACAATAAATTCCTTTTGCCTGTCGAAACCAGTAGCTTGTCGCCGTGCTTATCGGTCAGACCAAATATGCTCAAATGGCACCATTTCTCCCCCAACCTCCGAAGGGCGCCTCCTGGCCTAGAAGGGCCCCGAGGAGCTGGAGAGAGATACTGATTGCACCCAAATTGTTTTACAGCAGCCAGCTGACCTCGGCAGACAAAAGAATTCTACCACCAGGCACAGACATGCATTTCAGATGATCACACTAGCTTATTTGTTACATCAGTTTAGTCACCAGTCATTTCTCTTTGTTCATTACACTGTTTCACCACTCAAAGTTTGTTCTTTCATTTGTATCATTTGATTAATAACAAGAAACAACCTTAATCACACCATTAATTTGCAGTTCTCTAAACATTTCATTAAGACAATTCAAAATTCCTCCCACAGCGTCTTCTCTCCCTCCGTCTCCTCCTAACAGGCTACACCAGATATGTTACCGATATGGATCAGTCAAAGCCGCATCTGTTGTAACTTTAACATTTAACGTTAGCTTAAGATGTACTCAATCAAACTGGTCACATCTGATGCGGCAGAGCAGTGAACATTAAAAACAGTCTTCTAATTGATGCCTTGACTTGCCAGTTTAGCGTTAGAGTAAGAATATCTGATTGGATAACCTGTTTCAATCGGCTCATGAGCTCCCTGTTGGAAAAATATAGGATAACTAATGCAACTGTATACATTTTCATAGGAAAAGAGCAGACTTCCGCAAACATCAAATAACTTTAGTCTGGTTCATTTAAAAGACAAATTGCTTTGACAATAGATGTCCTTTTACGCACAGATGAGTAATTATTTGGGATATAAAATAACAAAACCAATGGTTTAAAAGGTTTAAAACATCTATTTTTTATCTGTTTTATCATATAGCCTACTATTATATTAGTGATGGTGATATATGGTGATGACAGGACAATTTCAATTGGGCTGCTCTGTTGAGCGCCACATAGGCTACAGGTCATAGCCTTTTTGTGGCAATCTCGAATAGCATTGGGTCATACAACACAGGGTGAACAAAAGTTCAGTAGGAACAAAGTTTCCCAGAATGTTCCCTGAGAGCCAAACAAGCGAAGAACGTCAACATTTCAATTGGTTGTCAGTGTTTTGCAGCCAAAACGTGTCATAGCTCATTTGCATAAAGTTAAGCAGCCTTTAACTTTTTTTAGTTGCTCTAGTCACTCAACTTTTGTCTTGTCAGCTTGTCACTTTTGACGCTTTTGTCGCTTACTGTCCATACAAAGTCAATTACTTCCAGCAATTTTGCAGCTTTAGTAGCTTTTGGTGTGAACGCACAGTAAGGGTTACTGAATCTGTTTTTTTTGTGGACACTCTGGTCTATCAGAATCTGGTGTCATATGATTAATTCACTATGTTAATTTATTTTAATTTTTTTTTTTTATAAACAAAAAATCATGTTGCGTCTAAACAAAAACTTTATATGTTTTATATGTTTCTCACCACAGAAAGCTGACATTATGGATATCTTTACATTATCTGTGAGAGGAGACTGTCTGGAACCTGGCAACATAAGAACCATGGTAGTGGGATGTTCTGTGACTTAGCAGTGTACAAAAACATGTGGTGTGTGCCTGACGGAAATAAGTGCCACTTTTTTTCTGAATAAAATATGGATTTTCTCTGGGATAAAAAAAATCTGTTTTATTTCAAACAAACATTTCCTCATTGTCAGAAAATGCACTTTCATATCCAGATCCATCATCTGATCACTTGGACCATAATCATTACTGATAATGGCATCCTCCTCAGTTATCATCGCAGCCACTTTTTCTCTTTTTGACATGATTCTTGTTTGTTTTATTAAGTCACTTTATTGTCAATTTCTCAACATATACTGGACATACAGAGGAATAGAAATTACATTTCTAGCTATCCCACATTGATGCGCACGGTCAGGAGAGCCAGAGGCCTCTGCGTCTCCACGCGCCGCCTGCTTATGGCATTCACACAATCACACACCAGTGGAGGGGATTACCATGAAAGGATCCAGGAGGATTTTGGGGTTCAATGTCTTGCTCAAGGACACTTCGATGGCTGATTGAAGATGAGACGCGCTGCAGCATTTTCGATCATCTGAAGTGGCTTGACGGCACAGGCCGGAAGTCCTGCCAGAAGGGCATTGCAGTAGTCAAGGCGTGAGAGGACCATAGTTTGAAACAGCAATTGGGAGGCTTGTTGAGTTAGGTATGGTCTGATCTTTCTGACATTGAGTAGTGCAAAGCGGCAGGCCCGGGCAACATGGTCGTTGATGGTTAGCTGGTCAACAATCATTACACCTCGGTTCCTGGCTACCCGTGAGGGAGCAAGAGACAAGGAGCCAGAGTTGATGCAGATGTTGTGGTGAATAGTTGGTTTAGCGGGGAGAACCAGCAGTTCGGTTTTTGAGAGATTCATCTGGAGATTATGGTCTTGCATCCATGCAGAGATGTCAGAGAGCCAATCTGAGATTCGAGTTGGGATGGTTGGGTCATCGGGTGAAAATGACAGATAGAGCTGGGTATCATCGGCATAGCAGTGGTAAGAGAAGCCGTGCTGGCGAATGATTTGACCCAAAGAAGTGGTATAGATTGAAAAAAGAAGGGGGCCCAACACAGATCCTTGGGGCACTCCAGTAGCAAGGTGGTAAGGTGCAGACGTGTATCCTAGCCAGGTAACTTTGAACAGTCGCCCAGTGAGGTAGGATTTAAACCAGCAGTATGCATCACCCTTGATGCCCATGTTTGACAGTATAGATAATAGAATATTGTGGTTTACTGTATCAAATGCAGCTGACAGGTCAAGCAGGATGAGTACAGATGACCTTGATTCCGCTCTGGCTTCTTTTAAGGCTTCAACCACAGATAGTAGAGCTGTAACAGTGGCGTGGCCACTTTTAAAGCCAGATTGGTTGTGGTCGAGTAGATTTTGTTGGCTCAAGAATTCAGTAACCTGTTTGAATACCGCCCTTTCAATAGTTTTAGCAAGGAACGGAAGGAAAGAGACCGGCCTGTAGTTTCCCACCTGGTCGGGAGCAAGAGAGGGTTTTTTGAGTAGAGGTGTTACCTGAGCGTGCTTGAATGCGGTAGGGAAAATTCCTGTTGATAGTGAAGCGTTGATCACATGTGTGATAGCTGGTGTGATAGTTGGAGCTATGGATTGAAAAAGGTTGGTTGGAATCGGGTCCAGAGGGCATGTTGTAGGACGGCTGCAAGTGAGAGGTTTAGACACATCTATTTCGGTGAGGGGTTTGAATGAAGCAAGTGTTGCAGCAAGACTATTGCAATTGGAGGTGCTGCCGCTGGTATATGGTCCAGTTGTAGCCTTGCAGTTGGCTCAGAAAACTGCCTACTGATGGCAGCTACTTTGTCGTTGAAGAAAGAAGCAAAAGAATCTGCTGTCAGATTGGTAGCAGGAGGTGGTGGTGGGGGGTTGAGTAAAGTTTTGAAGGTTGAGAATAGTCTCCTGGTGTCTGTGGTGTTTTGAATTTTGTCATTATAGAAAGCCTTCTTTGCAGTAGTGACATCAAATGAGAAGGAAGAGAGCAGTGCCTGGAACCTGTTAAAGTCAGAAAGATTTTTTGATTTGCGCCATTGCCTTTCAGCAGCTCTGAGGTTTGTACACTGTTGACGGATGGAATCATCAAGCCAAGGATATGGTTGGGAGGGCCGAGCTGGTTTGGTGGATAGGGGACATAGCCTATCAAGACATGTCCTCATTTTTTAAAATCATTTTACCGTCCTGCATTTTAAATCATTTTACCGTCGTTTTTGAAAATGACGTTGAAGGTAAGAAACAACTCCATGTAGTCCTTACATTTTTGCTGTTAGCAGAGGGATAGCAACAATCATTTATCATTGATATAATGCGTCTAAAAAACACACCCAGACTACAGGTATGTTGCTACTCATTTTGTTGATGAAAAACGAATGCCTAGGTCCTTGTAGGTCAGACACTGCCATATTTGTTGTATATGTTGTTTTGTTATTTGAGCCATTCATTTTCCAATAGGGGTTTTTGCTTAGGAACCGGAAGTAGGAAAATGCTAACCCGCAGCATACAGTATAACATGGTTCCACTGAGCTATAAACACTGGAGGCGCAGAACGATCAAGCCGCCCATTCACTAACATTCGGCTTCAAAACCAGGAAGTTGTCAGAGGGGGTGGGACAAGAGCGGGGTCAAGGAAGTGTTGTCCTCATTCAACTCAATGGAAAAATCTGAGTTTTGATAAGCTCTCATGGGACACTTAAGGGCCAAATGGTCATACCGTTGGTCTTGTTTAAAAGTGTATGGTATGTAGCACAATCATATGTGGTGTATGGTTAGCTGTGTTGGTGTAAAATGGCAAAAAACAGTTTTAAAAATCACCTCTTCTCTGATTCTGATTGGAGAGTTGAACTGTCAGTCGAATGTGGTCCAATCAGAATTCTTTTCATGAGGGGCGCGAAGTCTGTAACGTAACATTAGCCCCATCGCTAACAACCGAGTCACCACCAGTAACATACTTACAGATTTTACGAATAACAAAAGGTATCTACTGACCGCTAATAAAAACAATTTGTCCGATACATTTCTATCGGTTCTGTTGCTATGTTGACCGAACAACTGACTTGTAACTACTACTTTTCTTTGAAACAAATCCATAGTGGCCGTATAAAATAGCCCAACCACGTGACCTACTGGGCCAATCACAATTCGAGAATATTAAAACGTTTAAAAGAAAAATCTAAAAACAAATTGGCAGAGTTCTGGATTTAAAAAAATTATGTGGCTATACTTTGGAACATGCCGATCATAAATCCACATGGTATGTAGACATAAAACGTGTGGTAATTATACTAGAGGACGCAATCACGTTGCCCCATTCATTCTCTATGGAGGACACAGGCCATGACCCCGGCTCGCAAACTCGCTTCCAGTGTTTATAGCTCAGTGCGTGGTTCACTCACTGATCAACAATTCACTCACTGAAGAATATTCTTTAGAGATCAGTGGGTTCACTTGGCAACTCTATTGGGTCGATTTTTCTCGTGCTTATTTTAATCTATTCGCAAGTGACAACTGTAAATCACGTATCTAGGCAACCATCTTACCAGTCTGTCAAGTCTCAGATCCTTCACAACATCCTCAACGATTCCTCTTTGACGCAAAGCGCGCATTAAGTCATCTTCAGACATAAACCCAGGATCAAATCCTTCTTCATTCAGTATGTTACGTATCTTGCTGTTGATGTCAATCTAATGGAATGATTGGATCTTCTTAGTTTTCCAGTCACATTCAACAATACACTTTTATAAAACGTATAAAAGTTCAAACTCACAAATAAGAGTTTAGATAGGCTAGCTAGCATAATATTCCCAATACAGACACAGTTATGCTATACTTGCATACAAACACTCACCTTAACCAAGTGATCTCGAATGATTCCTTTTACACTAGATCCTTTATCAGTTTGTGAAGAAAAAGACATAACGACATATGGTGGCAAAGTAAATTACACGTTACACATCGTCTCAAGAGACGAGACGCTAAAACCAGTTGAAGTTAGTATCACTAAGCTAGAATCACGGGAGGCACAGAACAATCAAGTCGCCCATTCACTAACGTTCGGTTTCAATTTTCAAAACAAGTTGGTTGTCCAAAGGGATGGGACAAGAGCAGGGTGGATCTGTTACCAAAGTTACCGGTACGTTGTACACTTACGGCAGAGCCCGTTTACGGAGATCCCCTCTATTAACTTCATTCACTTTAGCTGCTGTTCACCAAGGGGGCGATCGCGGGCGAGTGCAAAATCAATGGACGTCTATCGAGCTAGACGGCTAAATTGCATGTTTCATTTGCATGTCGTCAACAAAGTGCAAATATTATTGTGGTTTCCGAGAGATCGATAGGGGTTGTAAATCAAAAAGTGGAATAATCTGGGAGTCATATCCTTCTCTTTTCTTACGGGTTTGGCAGTTGTGACCTAGTCTCTGCTAGCACGTAGCTGGTTTAGTGTGCATGACGTCATCAGATTTCCTCAAAAAGCCGTATTTTTCATAACCCAAGCGAGTTTAAAAATACGGCGTATGCACCCTTTGTGTCGATTCTGCATTCTGTTTTTATCACGGCATTTCATTTGTTTATAAAAAAAATTACATCCAGAGCTATGTAGGAATATGTAGGTGCAGCTCCATAGGCCCCCATTCATTCAGCGCTCGCCCGCGAGCTCCCCCACGGTGCAGAGCAGCGTTACACTAGCGGAAATAGAAAGTTCATATGGAAGATGGAAGTGTTAGCAAAACCGGCTAAAAGTTAGCAAAAGTGTCAAAATAAAAGCCCCGCGATTTAAACGGTCTACAAGAACGTGTCTCAATGTGAAAAACAGATGTTAAAATATAGTCTTTTAATGAATTAAATTTAAGAATTAGAAGAAAGATTTATGGCGGAAATCTACAAATAGAAACACTTGTCCACTGTTTTCCCAATGGAATAAAATAGATGTATCTTCTTCATGGAGAGTGCATTTGGATAGCCTAAATATGTTCAGAACATAAATTATTCCTACACCTGAAACACATCACACCTCTAATTTACACCAATAAATACAACATCATTTACATGACGTATTTATTTTTTTAAGTGAAGGGAAAAATATTAAAATACATCCTAGGCTACTGATATATGACATTTTCATGATTTAGGTATCCTGAATCTCTTTTGTGGCAATGGTGTGGCATCATGTGCCATCTGCACAATTTCCATAAACAGAAATTAACATATACATTTCAAATAGCTGAAAAAAGAAAACTAATTCTTGTGATACTACAACATGGGGTACAATGTAATGTTTACAAACTAAGCTTTAATATAAAACATGATTTAGGTACCCTGAATCGCTTTAGTGGCAATAGCGTCATGTGCCATCTGCATAATTTCCATAAACAGAAATTAACATATACATTTCACATAGCTGATATAATACTTGTGATACTACAATATGGGGTACAATGTAATGTAAATGAAAACATAAGTTTTCATTTGATATGTGACTTAAGTACCCTGAATTGCACATTGGCATGGCATAATGTGCCAACCGCGTCATCTCTTGAAGAAATGGAGTGAACAGGTAATAAGAAAATAAGAAAATTAATTCTTGTGATACTATAACATGGGGTACAATATGGGTATCGTGCTTTTGTGGCACTTCCATGGCATGATGTGCCTACGGCGTCATCTCCCTAAGAAGAAATTAAATGAATACTTAATTTTCAAATAGCTGAAATAAGAAAACTACCACGCCAAATAAGAAAAAAAAAAAAAAACATGCCATCTTTCTAAGCAGAAATGAATTGCATGCCTGACATTCAAATAGCTGAAAGAAGAACTTCTTCTTGTGATACTACAACATGGGGTAAAATGTAATGCTTACATCATCAACTTTCATATGACACATGATGGCATTCAGTGATCTGCAAATCGTAATATGCACTCATTCTACTTTGAATATAAAACAAAAAGCATTGCAATTCGGGAAAGGGATTTCGATTGGACTACTATTGTTGAGTGCCACATTTTTGCCTTTTTGTGGCAATCTCGGAAAGCAAAAAAGTGTTGGGGTCATATAACACCGGGTGAACAAAAGTGCAGTAGGAACAAAGTTTCCCAATATGTTTCCTGAGAGCCAAACAAGCGAAGAACGTCTACATTCCAATTGGTTGCCAGCGTTTTGCAGACGAAACGTCATATAGTAAAGTAAAGTATAGTAAAGCAGTCTTTAACTTTTTTTAGCCGCTCTAGTCGTTCAACTTTTGCAGCTCGTTGCTTTTGACGCTTTTGTCTCTTATTGTCCAAAGTCAATTACTTCCAGCGATTTTGCAGCTTTACTGTGCGTTCACACCAAAAGTGACCAAAGCTGCAAAATCGCTTTTGTCGCTCACAAACGGTCGCTGCAATAAATAGTTCTGTTCGCTTTTGTCGCCCAAGTCGCTCATAATGTAGGGATTACAACGTTCGTTTTTGCTTACCCATTTAAAGGAGCTGTTGTACAAACAGTACAAAAACACGTGTTTCAGTAGCAAATTGTCCTGTTGAAGAGGGTCTCGACGTAATTGAAGTTACAACCAAGAACAAAATCACGTCAAGTGTTAAAGGTATTGGTATTGCTAAATGGCATTTGGTGATCTGCAAATCGTAATGTGCACTCATTCTACTTTGAAAAAGCATTGCAAGTGCCGGGAAAGGGATTTCGAAAAGCGTTGGGCCATCACCGGCTGAACAAAAGTGCAGTAGGAACGAAGTTTCCCAGTATGTTCCCTGAGAGCCAAACAAGCGAAGAGCGTCTTCATTCCGATTGGTCGCCAGTGTTTTGCAGCCGAAACGTGTCATAGCTAATTTGCATAAAGATAAACTGTCTAACTTTTTTTAGTCGCTCTAGTCGCTCAACTTTTGCAGCTGGTCGCTTTTGACGCTTTTGTCGCTTATTGTCCATACAAAGTCAATTACTTCCGGCGATTTTGCAGTTTTGGTCGCTTTTGGTGTGAACGCACAGTTAGTCGCTTTTGCTATGAACGCACAGTTGGGCTTCAAAAGCGAACAGAACTACTTATTGTGGCGACTTTGAGCGACAAAAGCAATTTTGCAGCTTTGGTGAGGGGTGGGACAAGAGCGGGTCCCGAAAGAGTTTTTCCCATTCAAGTCAATTGGAAAATCTGAGTTTTGACAAGCTCTTACGAGATGCTTAGGGCCCAAGTAGTCATACCATTGGTCTTGTTTTAAAAGTGTATGGTATGTAGCAGAATAATCCGTGGTGTATGGTTAGCTGTGTTGGCGCAAAACCGTCAAAAAAAACAAATATAATAAAAAAAAATAAATAAAAATATTCACCCCTTCTCTGATTCTGATTGGAGAGTTGAACTGTCACTCAAATGTGGTCTAATCAGAATTCTCTTCATGAGTGGCACGAAGTCTGTAACGTAACATTAGTGCATCGCAAACAGTGTTTAGCCGAGTCACCTAGTAACATACAGGTTTTACGAACAACAAATATGTCTCATTTACTGGCCGCTAATAAAAACAAATTGTTAGATACATTTCTGTCAGTTGTTTTGCTGTGTTAGCTGAACAACTGACTTGTAAGTCACGTAACCCTATTCATTCTCTATGTAACCCAGGCCTTGAGCCCGGTTCGCAAACATTCCCCTCCCCCCCCCCGATACGTCACAGACGTTTCGCCTCCAGTGTTCTATACCTCAGTGATTACAAACTAGAATTAGGGCTGCAATCGAAGAAAAAAAAAATAAAAACCTTGAGAATCAAGTCATAATAAAGTAATTAATTATGAGAATAAAGGCAAAAATTATGAGAATAAAGTCATTAATTACGAGTAAAGTCATTAATTACGAGTAGTCATATTTCGAGAATAGTCATTACGAGAATAAAGTCAAAATTAAGACTATGCTCTGAGGTTTGTTCTATTGGGAGCGTCTTTTTCGTTTTTGCTTTAGGAGAATTGTTGCCTCTGCATGGAAGTGTATTGGGGTGCGTGCACGCAACCTGACTGGGCACGCTACGGTGGAACTATTTAGAGTGAATGTGTTTAAAGTTTACGTGAGTGTGTGAAGTGTGCTGGCCAGCTTGTATATATTGTAAATACAGAACTTAAAAAAAAGACGCTGTTATTATTGTTATTACTGTGTACATCTCAATCAAATACCAAGAAACCCATCAGTTAATTATATTATCAGAATTTTTTATATAAAAGTGATAATAACCCTTAAATATCTAGGTGGTTGTTACAACCTGGGAGCCCTATGCCGCCGGCACAGTAACATCCTTGGGGGAGAAGATTTTTCAGGAGTGAGGATGTTACTGCGCCATCGGCATAGGGCTCCCAGGTGTTTCTCCGCCATAGATAGTTCTCCTTGTTATCTGCTTATGTTTTATTTTTGGTCACCACAACCATCTTAAATAACTATTCGAGTATCCACATGTAAATAGACGTGATTAGTATTCCTCCGCCTCTTACCTACAGTATACGCATGTAAATAGGAAGGACGTGGATTTGCTTGGTTGCTTCTAACTTCAAGGCTGTTTGGTATGTAGGAATAAATTTGAACCGTTGCTGTGATCCGAAAACATGAACCGCACGAAGACCGTCGGAATGCTATGAAACTGATGAGAACATTTTATTTCGTTAGTTGCAACATCAGCACCTAAGTGGTTACCTCTGAACTGGCCTCACAAGCTGTGATACAGAAGCGTATTTGTTATAGATTGCGTATTGTGGTGCAATCTATAACAAATGGAAATTACCACAAATCCTGATAAATGCTTTATTGTACCCGTCATTATCAATTCTTTATTCAGGGGAGCTTGACAGAGGCATTTGTTTGTAGGGAACCGGTGGAAACTGCAATGGTGGACACCAAAGCGGTGGTTGCAATCGGGTACTAAATACTGTACCATGCTCTCGGTTAAAAAAAACGGATCTAAAACTTGATTGATGCAAATCTGAAGATATATACAATATTACAACACTATTTACACAAACTACTGAGGAAATACACCAAAATTTAGCTATTCGATCGCGTGGCTGTCGTCAACTCCAGGAGATTCAAAAAGAACATTGGGCGCAATCGTCTTTGGGATAGGGTAAGTACTGGCTTCTGGGATATGTAGTTTCTAAAGTCGGGGGTAAAAATATGTACACAGTCTTGTACCTTTGCCTTTTTTTAGCCTTTTCTTTAGTTTTTTCACTCTGAACGGAAGGTTACACGGTCATCACCTACCCCGTAGCTGGATAGAATGAGTCGGGACTTTAAACGCTTTTAAAACGCGATTTTATGGAAAAGTCAATGGCAAAACGGGAGCCTTGGAACCACTTCCTGGTTGGAAGTTCCGGGTTCACTGGCCAACTCTATTCATAGCCACACATACAATTGGGACCAATAATGCTGGTATCCGTTGTGGCATACACAACATGAAAAATATTTATCCAAAACCTACTCATCTAGGAATAGGACTAAGGCCTTTAATATGTTTAATAACGTGCACAATAGGTTGGCTATCCAACTCCCTTATACAGGTCCTTCTAAAAAAATTAGCATATTGTGATAAAGTTCATTATTTTCTATAATGTAATGATAAAAATTAAACTTTCATATATTTTGGATTCATTGCACACCAACTGAAATATTTCAGGTCTGTCATTGTTTTAATACTGATGATTTTTGCATACAGCTCATGAAAACCCAAAATTCCCATCTCAAAAAATTTGCATATCATGAAAAGGTTCTCTAAACAAGCTATTAACCTAATCATCTGAATCAACCAATTAACTCTAAACAACTGCAAAAGATTCCTGAGGCTTTTAAAAACTCCCAGCCTGGTTCATTACTCAAAACTGAAATCATGAGTAAGACTGCCGACCTGACTGCTGTCCAGAAGGCCATCATTGACACCCTCAAGCAAGAGGGTAAGACACAGAAAGAAATTTCTGAACGAATAGGCTGTTCCCAGAGTGCTGTATCAAGGCACCTCAATGGGAAGTCTGTGGAAAGGAAAAAGTGTGTCAGAAAACGCCGCACAACAAGGAGAGGTGACCGGATCCTGAGGAAGATTGTGGAGAGGGGCCGATTCCAGACCTTGGGGGTCCTGCGGAAGCAGTGGACTGAGTCTGGAGTGGAGCAGGAAATGGGTTACAGGTGCCGCATTCCTCAGGTCAAGCCACTTTTGAACCAGAAACAGCGGCAGAAGCGCCTGACCTGGGCTACAGAGAAGCAGCACTGGACTGTTCCTCAGTGGTCCAAAGTACTCTTTTCGGATGAAAGCAAATTTTGCATGCCATTCGGAAATCAAGGTGCCAGAGTCTGGAGGAAGATTTGGGGAGAAGGACATACCAAAATGCCTTAAGTCCAGTATCAAGTACCCACAGTCAGTGATGGTCTGGGGTGCCATGTCAGCTGCTGGTGTTGGTCCACTGTGTTTTATCAAGGGCAGGGTCAATGCAGCTAGCCATCAGGAGATTTTGGAGCACTTCATGCTTCCATCTGCTGAAAAGCTTTATGGTGATGAAGATTTCATTTTTCAGCACAACCTGGCACCTGCTCACAGTGCCAAAACCACTAGTAAATGGTTTACTGACCATGGTATTACTGAGCTCAATTGGCCTGCCAACTCTCCTGATCTGAACCCCATTGAGAATCTGTGGGATATTTTGAAGAGAAAGTTGAGAGACGCAAGACCCAACACTCTGGATGAGCTTAAGGGCGCTATCAAAACATCCTGGGCCTCCATAACACCTCAGCAGTGCCACAGGCTGATTGCCTCCATGCCACGCCGCATTGAAGCAGTCATTTCTTCCAAAGGATTCCTGACCAAGTATTGAGTGCATAACTGAGCATAATTATTTGATGGTTGAGTTTTTTTGTATTAAAAACATTTTTCTTTTATTGGTCGGATGAAATATGCAAATTTTTTGAGATAGGGATTTTAGTTTTTTCTTTACTTTTTGGCCAAAATCATCAATATTAAAAAAATAAAAGGCTTGAACTTCTTCAGTTGTGTGTAATGAATCTAAAATATATGAAAGTCTAATGTTTATCAGTACATTACAGAAAATAATGAACTTTATCTTAATATGCTAATTTTTTGAGAAGGACCTGTAAATGCATGCGCATCGCGAGAGTGGAGTCCCCTGGCTGCTTCTGGCAGCCCCGACATCCACGCATGGAGTCTAACCCGCTAAATCACGCTTCTAGCTGCGCTCCGACTTCCCTTATGATAGGAGCAGAGAATCGCTGTGAAATAAACGCGTGCTCCTAGTTGCGCTATTCGACACCTCTTATTAATTAATACAAACGAGGGCGAATACCCGCCTGTCGCCTCTCAGTGTCCGGCCAACCACTCACACAAAACGCTAGCACACAGTCGTCTATTCTCCTTTGGAATAGAAACACACGCTCACCTCGGTGAGCTACAGTAGGCCTACACAGAAAATCCTCTGGAAAAAAAGTCCAGTTTACCTGCTTCAAGTTACACCAAAAAATTATTAAACGTTACACTACTTAAATGCATTTAAGCCTACTCATCTAAGAGCAGTTTCAATGTCTATACTTTCTGAATTATCCACCGACATTAAACGTGCAATTCAGATCTTAAGTTCTCACCAGTGTAGCGCTTCCAGACGACCTTCTGCCCGCTCCTTGGTTCGTTTTTCCAGCTATCTGATCTGGATAGAAGTCCATAGTCAGAAGTTGTGGACCCTACGAGCCCAGCGCCATAATGTAGGAATAAATTTGAACCGTTGCTGTGATCCGAAAACATGAACCGCACGAAGACCGTCGGAATGCTATGAAACTGATGAGAACATTTTATTTCGTTAGTTGCAACATGTTACATGGAAAAATGACGGACTATGGGAGAAGTCCGGAGGTCGCAGCACCAAGGTTCCGCCTAAGTGGTTACCTCTGAACTGGCCTCACGAGCTGTGATACAGAAGCGTATTTAAGGCTAATTTCCCTTTCATCATTGCTGTCGGTGTGTATTGCCTTTAATTAAGAACTCGTCTCTCAGACCAAATGGTCTTCGCAGATCCTGTACTGCAAACAGTGGTCACATGAATGTTAAGTGGTCTTCAACACTTCAAGGCTTGCCCTTCCATACGGCTTAATCTCATTACAGACCATGTGGGAACTTACTGAAGATAAAGTCATAAGATCACAAATAACAATACTCACATACAACCAATATATAATATCATAAATTTGTACTACATCTCCCCCCTTTGAAACTATTAAGTTTCACATTTTTATGCTTATCTAAGGTATACATCTTTCGCATCAGGAATGTTCAGAAATGGGTTCTCGTGTGCCCGATTCAGCATGCAAAGAAACAGGCATTTCCATGTCTGTTTTGAGTCTCTGGTGCATGTTGAAAATGATCCCTCAGGATAAGTGTCGTTTGGCATTTGATCACAAATAACAATACTCACATAAAACCAATATATAATATCATAAATTTGTACTACAGGTACACATTGAAAGAACTGGGTTAAGCTAAATGCTAACAAAGTAGCATTGCGCACCAGAGCAATTGCATGCATGCACAGAGACGAGACAGGTATGCATCAACTCATCTAAGTTAGGGAAAGAACATATTTCAATATTGAAGTACGGTGGCTTTAACAAGCAAAGGCATAAGCCAGACCTAAAATTCTGGGCTGGCAACTTAGGCCAAACACCTGCTGCTCATGGTTTGGTCCTACTCCAAGTGCAAAAATTAACATTGCTTGACTTTTGAACTTCTGAACAGAAAACCTCCATTGTACTCAATACAAAATATATATCCAGCAACATTTATCAATTTGCTGAGAATCTGTGAAATGAAAAAGTTTTAAGCCAACTTTTTATTATTTTCATGTGCAAATATAACAAAGCACTGCAAAGTGTTACACGAACCGACAGAGGTTTTTCACTTGCTTTCATGCTCCAACATCCCCAGTTAGCCCCTCTCATTTTCACAGAAGTCTAGATTTCCTTGGTTCTGGCTCCAGCCCATACTGCTAAAAGCACCAAACCCTGGTTTGATTCCCATGCCATGACGGTGCTTGACTGGTCGTACCTGAACCCCATTGAGAATCTATGTATTGTCAAGAGGAAAATCAGGGCCACAAGACCCAAAAATAAGTATTCTAATTTTAATTATTCTAAAAAAAATGTTTAAGATGTGGGCCCTGAATTTGTAATCTATGAAAGTTCTTATAATCTATTTAACTTTTGAAATGGAATTGTGGAAATAAATAAACTTTTCCATGGTATTCTAATTTTTCAAATAGACAGATCTCATTTCATATAACTAATTCTAAGTAGATTCTATGACCGCAAATATATAAGCTGACAAATTTTCTTGTCTGAAATGACAGCACTGTTGCAACAGAAATTACACCATTATCTCAAAATAGTATTTAACATGCTCTGATTTTAGCTCAATATTTCTCTAAACATCAAAAACATAGGCTCCAGGATAGCACTGGTAATATCCATGAGTGATTTTGTCATGAGAAAAATGGGAACATCTAAACATAAACTAAGAATCATTGGGAAAAACATCTGGAAGTATAATTAAGAAGAATACAGTTAATAGTTTAATGTGTTTTTCACAACATTTTGCGATTTCTAACAGTGACCTTCATGGCGGTGCTGTTCACCGTAATGGTGAAGGTCTCAATTATTATTTTAGGCTGTTAGCGTAAGAGAAAAGTCCATAATGTAAAGAGTCCAGCAGTGATGGCCGCACCAGCACCCATACTAAGGAGGATGGTCCTCCAGTACAGCCAATGACTCTGCTTTCTCTCAGCCTCTATCATCTTCTGTTTCACCTCTTGAATCTTCTGCACTGTTCCTGCTTTTCGTTGCTCTCTATGCCTCTTTCGAACACTGGAAAACACATCAAAGTATTAATATGGTTAATAATAAGTAAGGCTAGAGGGGCCATATAACAAATGGAATATATTGCAAGTGGAAGGTGAATTTGTGGAACTCAGACCTGTTGAACCAAGATAGAAATACTGAATACTACAGCAAACTCTGTATACTTGAATGGTTATTGATATACCATTTACAGGCTTGTGAAACAGTGCGTATGTACATTGTACATTTAATGTGGTCGGTATAAGGTTGTGTTTCCAAGTCTGAGTCAGGATGCTGGACAGGTTTAAAGGCACAGACTGGAGCAGGTTTGCCTCTGAGGCTACCAGGGGCGCTCACATGGACATTGACTAACACCCACTAAGTATTACAATACATCAGCACCACAACTGTCACTACGGATGTCACAATGTACCCAAATCAGAAAACCTAGATGAACAAGGAAGTGTGGCTCCTACTAAAGGAATGTAACAATGCCTTCAGATCAGGTAACACACAGGCCCACAACCCGTCCAGGGCAGATCTGAAGAGAGACATCAAAAAGGCCAAGCACAGTTACAAGCTGAAGGTGGAGGAACATTTTAACAACTCTGACTCCAGACGTATGTGGCTACAAGCCCAGCAACTCCACACAGGCAGCAATGGATGTCTTTTTCCCTAATGAGCTGAATAACTTCTATGCTTATTTGACAAGGATAACATGGAAAAAGCTGCCATAACTCTACCGTCTGATGAACGCCTGACCCTAACACTCACCATCACAGATGTCCATAACACACTGAGCCGCATCAATGCTTTCAAGGCTGCTGGTCCTGATGGCATTCCTGGACAAGTACTGAGAGCCTGTGCCGGGCAGCTTGCAAGGGTCTTCACAGACATCTTCAATCAATCCTTAGCTCAGGCAACAGTTCCAGCTTGCTTCAAGAACACCTCTATAGTGCCAGTGCCGAAACACCCTTCACTAACGTGCCTGAATGACTACCGCCCTGTAGCACTCACACTCATTGTGATTAAGTGCTTTGAGGGCTGGTCCTCCACATCTAAAGACATGTCTGCCACCCACACTGGACCCCTTACCCACACATATGCACGAATGCTGTTTGTTGACTTAAAGCAACTCTAAAGAGTTTCAAAATTGCACCATCTACAGGTTAAAACCGGAATTACTGCTGTCGTAAATAATTTAGCATGCATATATATATATATATATATATATATATATATATATATATATATATATATATAAAATTATATGCATGCTAAACCACAAACGGGAAACCACAACGGGAAAAAAATTATGAAGATTTGCTAAACACACTGCAAAACTGTAGTTTCTAAAGCCAAAATAGATAGCTTCTAACCCATCAGATTGCATGCGTAACGTTACACTTACAACCGTAACATGGATGTGAACTCAATTTTCATTTAATTTCTAAATCCACTAGTTTCACAATGAAATATCCGCCTCACATATAAATATGTTGACAACTTACGGATGATGGCATGCTTTCAAAAGCGCTAAAGCTATAAACAACTGGGAAACGTACCTAGCATTACCCACGTTAGCGCCTTAGCTAACACAAAGACTCATCCACTGTTTGTAGCCATCACAGGCTAATCGATAGATAAAACAATCAATGATGAATACTGTCGGATATACCATTATTACTATAAGTCCAATAGCAACAAAGCTAGGTCACCATGTGTTTTGCAATGTGTAGCCTCCTTCAGCTCTCACCAACAAATGAAAGCCGGACCAATATTCACTCTGGTTCCCGTTTTTTTTTTTTTTTTTTTTTTTTTTTGCTTCTTCAGATCTCCTTCTTTTCTTTTCTCCTTCTGCCGCATGATTGCAATTCAAACACAACCGCGTTTTCTCCCGTTATATATCTGTCGAGGCAGCTCAACTCTAGATATACTCCAACCTATGGCTGGCCGCAAAGCCAATCGACTGTAGTTTTTACGTGGACTACAGAACCTGGACCCGACAGGGCGAACTTGTTTAGTACTATTACAGCCGATAGAGGGCTCCAGAGCAGATGCAGAAGGTAACGTTCATACTGTTATGAGTTGATGGACCACCAAAACGATTTAGAAAAAATTATTTTAAGGTCTTAAAAACTCTTTAGTGTTGCTTTAAGCTCTGCATTTAAGTCATTCGCTCAAAGTTAAATCACCAAACTTGGGAATTTTGGTATCAGTGCGTCCCTCCGGAACTGGATAATAAACTTTCTGACCAACAGACCTCAGCATGTTAGGTCAGGCCACAACTGCTCAACTACTAACACACTCAACATAGGAGCACCACAGCACTGTGTGCTGAGCCCGTTCCTTTACTCCCTCTTCATCTATGACTGAAGGCCTGTGTAGAGATCCAATTCCATCAGAAAGTTTGCAGATGACACCACGGTGATTGGACTCATCAGTAACAATGACTACAGGGCAGAGGTTGAGTGTGTGATGTGTGCATCTCTGAGCACAGACTCTTCATGAATGGTCTGCAGGGGCAACTTTTTAGACCTTCCCATCACTTTCATTGCTCTCTGTAACAGGCAGTCATTGATTTTAGATTAACTGAGAGGTTACCATACCAACCCATCATACTGTACCTACTGATAAAATACAGGCATTACTGTTCGGTTTTGCAATTTTTGTCACCGAAGTTTCCGTCTGGAATCTTCTGTGGATTTTGAATCTCAAAATATTCAGGGCCACAGCGGCTCAGTTGGCTAAGGCATCATACAATAAACTAAGAGACCCGGGTTTGAGTCTGACCCTACCCTCTCTCTCTCTCCCATTCATTTCCTGACATTCTTTACCGTCCTGTCTGATTAAAAGCCCCCCACCACCATTAATACATGCCAATGTGATGTCTCTATAAGTGTCTTGTAACTGCATTGTCAAAATGAATAGAAAAGTCAATGACTATAAAACTACATCATCCTAAGTAAGTAAATAAATAAAATAAAAAATTGGCAGCATAAATATTGGCCATTAGTTGACATCATAAACATCATTTGTTCATTGGTGTTTTTTATCCCCTTAACAGAGGTTTCAAGGCAGCGCTGCATGGAAGGTACTCCATGCAGCCAATTACAGCAGTGCTGATTTATAGATTTTTACTCTTTTCCTCCTTTGGCAATATTTGATGTAACAAGTGTCCTGACGCTGGGAAGGTAAGTAGATATTTTATGATAGAAATTTAACAGTATTTTAATATTTGAACATCGAGTTGGGTGTCCTTTGACATAGAGCCAAATGTTAATGTTTTTCTTGTGTTTCTCTGCTGCTACACATGCAATGTTGGGGGCATGCAATGTGCCTTAAAACCCCATGCTAGGGGCAAACCATAAGCAGACAGTGGTTGACCTCTACTCGTAATATCTAGGCATAGGATAAGAAAAATCACTCACATTCCACCACTTGTTTCAGTTGAGTCATTTTCATCTAGTGAATTCATAGGATTCATCACCATGTGCTGGATTCAGGGTTCAAAAGGGAAAGGTATCTTCATTTTCCTCTACATAGAAATGGTGCCAACATCTCTGCAAAAAGAACAAAGCCAAAATCAATGACAAAAATCTAAGAAAGAATTGATCACTGATCATGACGTGCATTATATGGATTCCTTAAAACATCATCATTACAGTTGTCTAACATGACAACAGATGGTGCTGGTTAAGTTTTGATGGTTTTCCACAGGAATCCCATGGGTCGGGTCCACACCGGTTTTTCCAGGAAAAACTACAATGTACCCAACAACCATCAGGTGGCTCTGGCCTGTACTGCCTGGCTGTAGTGACATTAGCATATGTTCTAAAGGGCTACTGTAGGTTACTTAACGTAACTTAAAGTTAATTTGACATACTAACAAATATTAAGACAGGCCTAAATAGTCGGAATGTACACTTGGGAATACAGGGCCTTTCAGACAGTTTATGTATACACTGAAAATTCTGGCTTTGGTTTTGTTCCTTTTTCTTAAAGATGTGCTGTCAAAATTAACTTGTTATACAAAAACAGGAGTGGCATCAGTATCTGGAAACAAAGTACACTGAAGTTGTTGTGGCCGACTGGGTAGAGCGTTTGTGTAGTTTTAAGAGAGTTGCTGGTTCGATCCCCACCTGCTTGTAGCCTAGGGCTTTGACTAAAAACGTTGTTACTGTTGTGTCTGACTAAGTTTTGGGACTAATGAAAACGTTTAGGTTCAATCCCCCACTGATTGTGTCATCTTAGTTTTTAATAGTGTTTTTGTCGCTATTAGAAGGTTGATGATCAGTTTCAGAGATGATGTTGCATAATGAAACATGCAGGGAAAATCTGTGTGGCAATGGCAATGGCAATTGTATGTTATTGTCTTCCTTTTATTGGCTTTATAAACTGTGGATAAATAAACTGTGTGGTAACAAGAAAAATGGTACTCCTAAACCACAGCTACCTGGCTTCGAAACATCCTGCTTATCCTCCTTGACTCACTCAGTTGTTAGCAGGGGCATGTCTACAGGAATGCTCTGTTCATCCAAAGAAAATGATCTAAAAAAAAAACAAGGCTTTACACTATTAACTAGCTGCTCTGTTTGTGTCTTGTATTTATAGAAACCCTAAAAAGATAGGTGGCAATAATAAAAACACATTTATCTGAAAAGTATTTAGCTTTAAATAATGTCATTAAAAAAATGCCCATAGTTTTTCTTCTGGGGCTCAGTAATCCTCCACAGTACGATCTCAAAATGTCACAGCTTTTTTATTGGTTTGTTTGATTAGGGGGCGTGTCAGTTAGTGCCTGGTGGTTTTCAACAAAATCAACTTATGTTTTTCTGTCAGACACTACCTCTCTGTAATACCTCACAACTTCCTAATGCCCCCATGGCATACCTCATATAAAAAAAAACAGGAGCTGATTTCAAATGGTGAATGGCAGAGAATGGCAGAGAAAAAAAAATTCTGCATTGACTCCATACCCCTCCACCGCTCTCCACCCAAAAATAAACAGATTCTTTATCATCAGAAATTGTTTTCAGACCCCTGCAGAGCTGAACACTGCTAAAATGTCTTATGGACCCTGGACAGCAAGAGAGTAATATCAAGTAGCTCTGTGTGCTACTACTACACCCCTATTTCCTCAGTTCAATCAAATATGAGTAAAATATTTTGTCAGTTTTGAGAGTTAACAAGTATATGTCTCGTTTAACAATTTAAGCATAAAAGGTTTTTAAATTAAGTTTTTAATTTGACTGTAACAAATCACCCTAACTCAGTGCTTCTCAATTATTTTATACTATGTTTTATTATTTCATGGGATGGGAATGTTAAAAATTGAACCAGCTCCATCTATACATAGAATTTATCTAAATGTAAGGCCCATACGGTAACTGACTAAGAGTTTGTCTTACTTAGCTGTCAAGATATTTAGTGAGTGTGAACCAATTTACAACACTTCATTCTGTTGTGTTGTGGCCCTCCCCATCCACAAGCTTCAGTTCAGTATAACTTCCATTAAGTAGTGGGCATTTACATTAGTGTTGTGTTGTAGGTTTTTGCAATTATGTTAGGTTGTCAGCTTTGTGGTCAGTGTCAGTGTTGTGACCTGTGATTTTTCTACATATACTGGACATACTGGGCATCACACACCCATTCACACACAAATTAAAGCTAAATTAAACTAATAATTAAACTATAAACATATCCCAGTGGGAGGCAAAGGAAATTGTAAGGTATATATTAACTGCTCACATGTTCACCATCCTTAGAAGTAATGTTTGCTGTAATATTAGAGTCAGAAAAAATGTGTTTGCTGGTTGGTTGATATGCTTTGATAATTTTGTATGGATTGTTGGTGTATAGACCCTTAAAGGTTCCTTCCTGCATGACATTCAATTCTGATTGCAATTTTTGTCTGTACACGTAAGGCCTAATGCTTCTGTTATGATAAACAATGGCTCAGTATACTTACAAGGGCAATGAGTTCATCTGAGCATTCATGCACAATTTAGCTGCATTTTTATACAGGGTAGATAGCACTGTATGTAGCATATACACAAGGTGTCTGAAGATTCTCATTCATGTGCACTTTCAAAGTTCTCAGTGTCTCGTTTCTAAATGTCAGGGCCCTCAAAAGTCTACCAATGAAATGTGGATTTACTTTGAATCTTTTTAATGGTGTAAAAATAGCGATTTAGCTGCAAAGGCTATGCTATGCCCCCTGGCTAGCCGTGTAAGGCTAAAAACAGTTTAGTGTGGAATGCTGGGGGTGAACGGAGGTGGGTATTGGATATATGTTTGTACTCTAACATCTTTCAGTACAGTCCAGGTCCAAAGCATACCGAACTTCTCCTATAAGTTTACTGAGCATCACTGTTGTCATAATTAGCATAGTTAACATTATTAGCATAAATACAAATTAACATCTGCGTCGTTGGGATTGGTAGTATAGTTAGCATCATTAGCATATATTGTGCAATGTGTAATGCACACACATACACAAGAAAATGTGATTAATGGATGACGTGGTGGCAAGCACACTCAGCAGTTTCTGCCAAGGAAATGCTATTTAGTTTATATTTGTATTTAGGGATGTCCAGATCCGATCACGTTTTTGAACACATCTATGGTCCAAAGGTAAATAATTTGTTATTACTTAATTGTTCAAGTTACTTCACAGAAGTGCTGTTTGTTAATAGAGTTGTTGAATGTTAAAATACACTTTCTATTACATAAAAAATAAGGAACATCCTGGATCTGTTTCTTCGCTCTTCTTTCTTCTTTTTTTTTATGTATTCTGGAAGTATCGGATCGGGACTCGGTGTCAGTAGATACTCAAAATTGGACTGGAAAAATTTCAATTAGATGACAATCGAAATAAATGGGCAATTGACAATAATTAGGCAATAATTAAGGCAATTGGAAGGCAATCAGACCACCAAGGACTAGGAACCACCAGCCCCCCCCCCCCCCTCTGAGGCATTCCTTTATTGGACTCTTGGTGGGCAGTCTCAGCCGGGGACAATTAGCAACTGTGTCTTGCATATCAATAGTGGCTTTCCCTAAACCCTCGTGACCTTCTCATGTGAAGATTCAAAGGTAAAGGCATGCGTGTCCACCAAGCAGGGCCACTGAACAAGGTAAAACCCATCCCATTTGCCATTATGTCTCTCTACCCCATTCCTACTTTATCTGGCTCTCGCAGGAAGTTTCATGTTGTTACGTCGGACGGACATGGAATCAACATTGAATCACCCTCCATCGCTTAAATGATCGGACAGCATTTTGCTCATACTGTTCCATGTCGAATCATCGTAGAAAGTGGGGTGATTGACGATGGTGCATTGACCCCTTTTCAACCTTTATTCAACTAGAGATTATGGTCGTTTTTGGTTTATTTAGATCACTTCCCGTTTTATCTACAACCAGACATTAGGGCTGTGCAATTAATCAAAAAGTAATCGTAATCGACATTCAGAACCTATAATCGATCAAATTTTCCCAGGTCAATTCTTTCAATTACTTTCCCTTTTGAAAAAACTACTGCATGTGGAGTCACATGATCCCGCTCCGTTTCGTTATTCTGCAGAGCAGCTTGCTGCTATAGTTTAATGTCGCCACAATCCACCCATCTGTTAACCCATACAATTTTCACTCTGTCTTTCTCCTCCTCTCTCTTTCCTCTCCACTTATTTCTCTCTCTTCACTTAGCCAACATGGTTGCACATGCAATGTAACTCACATTCTCTGAAATCTGATGGAGACTGTTCTAACTCATCTCCTCTCTGATTTTCCATGCCATTACCACCCTGCCGTCAGTCATCACTGCCTTCTACTGCCTTCTACTGCCTGCGCCTGCGCCTCCTGGGTTCTCCTGGGACCTTCTTCCAACGTGATCCCGCGGCACTCCTGAATGGTCCTCAACCCACTCCACTGTCCATGCCACTGCCTCCCTGCTGAGGGTCACCCCTGCCTTCCACTGCCTGATCCTGCATCTCTGGCTTCCTGGGCGGTCTGCTTTCAGCTTCACAGATGACCCTGACATGATTGATACAGCCTCCAACTGGCCCCTGGCTTGACTGTGCCTAATGACATGGGACTATATCCTGGGATTCTAATGGGACTCCTATATTACCTATATTATTTCTTGTAATGTGTATCTAATGGAATTATAGTGGACTACTCACCATCTGAGAGACTGAAAACCTGCCCTAGGCAGTTGGGTTAGCCCCTTGAGCCGTTGGAACTGCCCAAGGTTTCTTCCTTTACCATAACAAGTAAAAACAAAAAACGCTGCTAGGGAGTTTTTCCTTGCCTCCCTCTTGTGTTAAGCGCTTTGTGACATGCATTTTGTAAAAATGCACTACATAAATAAAATTGAATTGAATTGTACCAAAGACAAAACTTGTCAGTGAGCTATGAGGGCTATGTTTGCCTTTATCTGTTTTATCTGTCTAAATCTGTTTTGAAGAGAATTCACTGTTCTGTTAAATAAATGCAACAGATTTCCAAAGTCAATGAGTAAATGAGTAAAATAATCGTGATTTCAGTCATGACCAAAATTATTGTGATTTTTTCCATAATCGAGCAGCCCAACCAGACATTACGAGATACATAACATACTTAATATTCTTAAAGGCTCTGTATAGATCTATTAACCCTCCACTGCAGGGGTCTGCAAATAAGTTTGGACCTGGGCCAATGTTTTTTTTTTTTTTGACAATTAAATCACGGGCCATAATCAGGCAATCTATGCTTTCCTGCTGAAAACAAACCTTTATTATATCATAGGCCTATATGCTACTCTATTTATTAAAAAAAATTATTTACATTCATTTAAAATGACTGCTGCAGCTCCCGTCATCCGTCTTTCAACAGCTTAGCAACCTGACTCGCTAATGATTTGGCTATGCATTAGTAAAGTTGCTAATTCTCGCATGACATCCTGATGTTGTTTCTGTTTGGATGTGTGAAACACACAAGATTCTTAGCTAGCGAAGAAAAAATTTCACTGTCCAAAGCGACGAAAAAAAAAAGTTGTTTGCGAATGAAGGACGTACAAACAAGAGTGGAAGGAAAGGTCTGCGTTCAGACTACCTGAATTTATGGACATCCAACATCTCATCCTATATTGTGTCGTCCCACGTTGGTGGAATGACCTACCAAAAACAATCAAAACAGGGCCATCTCTGGAGGCCTTCAAAAAGCTCTTAAAGACCCAGCTATTCAGAGAACATCTTCTATCCTAGCACTAAAATGAACTGAAGCACTATCCCCTAGCACTATGCTCTTTAAGGTTTCTGCTACGTAGCTTGATTGTTATCCTCGTTTTGTAAGTCGCTTTGGATAAAAGCGTCTGCTAAATGCATAAATGTAAATGTATATTGGAAGGTAACACGCAGCATGGATTCTCACAACAACAGGCTACTGATGCAGATGTTATTAAGGGCGCGATAGTGTAATGAAATCTGTCAAAATGTGTAACACTATCTGTGACAAGTAAACAATTATTTTTATCATTAAAATAAGTTTAGGTGCAGTGAATTATTTGAAAAATGGTAAAATGTAATTGTTGCCATATGGCAAAAACATGTGTGGACAAGGAACTAATTTGTGTCTAATCAGCTGATTGGAATGCAATAGGCTTACATAGACCCACGGTAATATAAGATGGTATTTACATTATTTGATAATTTTCAGTCCAAATAAATAATTTATACTTATGTTTGTAATTTCAGACATTTTTACGTCTTAAAAGACATTGTAAATGGCTGTGAAAAGGTGAAATCGTAATTGGAATTGCATTTTATGTTAGACCCTATAGTACTGTTTAACCTGGTGTTGTTAATTGATTTGGTCTTACTGTTATTACCAAACAGGATAAACTACAGCTGTATTCACATAATTTTGTTAGTTTGTGTATCTTGTTACATATTCCATTGGCTACAATTTAGTTTTTTTTTTTTTTTTTTTTTAAATGTTAATTTTCAAGGAAAAATGATTTTTCATAACTTTCTGCGACTGCGCATTACTAAATTCCATGATTGCGTCCGTGTTTACCGCATCGCGGAAATCATAGGGCCCTAGACATGGGTGCAAAATTAACATTGGATTTTCCATAGGGGCTCCCACCTTACGAACCAGGGGGCGTTAAATGCTAACAGGAAAAACTACAAGCTTCCGGGTTACTTGCCTACTATATAGATGTATAGAACAAAATGCGAAGGAAAACTACAAACCTATAAAATATTGTTTGCACAAACTGTAAACACGGGGTTCCACGTATGTTAACAATGGATTAGGTATTGCATATAAACAAATACTTATGTTAAAGTATGAGGAGATATTTCTTATAAATCCAAAATTATATCCAAAACACCTTTGGGTTTTTCGAGTCGTTCGTTCATCATGTGACAGCCCCAAAAGTTTAACCAATGTAGTCTGAGCAGGAAACAGTCAGAAACGCTACTGCGCCACTGCTTTCCACTTTATTGCACTCCAATTTATTGCCTAAACCAGTGCCTCTCAAAATGTGGTCCGCTGCAACCTAACTACATTGTATATCTTGTTTGCCTTTATCCGTTTTATCCGTGTTAATCTGTTTTAAGGAGAATTCACTGTTCTGTTCAATAAATGCAACATATTTCCAAAATCAATGAGTAATTGTGTAAAATAATAATGATTTCCATCATGACCAAAATAATCGTGATTATGATTTTATCCATAATTGAGCAGCCCTACTGCATAGGTTTGGCTAATGGGGCCATCATGTGATGAACAAACAACTTGAGAGATGAACGAATGACGTTGGTTAGCTAGCTAGCAAAAGAGTGGTAGAGTCTATGGCTCTGGCTAGCAAGTCTGTCGAGCTGTCACGTGATGGATGAACGACTCAAACGTGAAAACCTGAAACCTTGTCAGATAAGAGGTGAGGTGCAGGCGAGGTAAACAATAAATTAATATTTGCTGTTCCTTATAGCATTATAGTTTTGTCATGTTTGCAGTGTGAGCATGTAAGCAGTAGATGTGTTAGGGAGGCAACAGTTAACATTTTAGTTACATTTTTATTAAGTGAACGAAATTACTCGAAAAAAGTTTTGTTTTGTATGAGTCAACCGAGACATACAAATGTGTCGACATACAAAATTGACGTACAAAAATGATTACAATATCCCAACACTAGCGGCTATCCGATTTCCTATCGGCCACACGAATTCTCCCATTTTCTTCACTCCGATATCACAGTGACATCACTGCACAAACTGACCTTTCTAACGGTATACCTATAGTTTTTCGTGATAAAATGTTTATTGGATAGATAGCGTTAAATTCTTTTAAGGCATTTTAAGGCTAATGTCACTAAAGCTAATGGGTATCTAATGGGTATCTTCTTAACGCCAAAGGTTCTGAACCTCGAGCCTGCGCAAATCACAATCCCATTCACCCGAGTGGAGTAAAGATTGCTCTGACCAAGCTATAAAACGTCTAATTGACAACGAGATTCGTCAGTTTAAGGTAGACTGACAAATATTTATTCATTTTACACTCTGCAACAGTAGGAGACTCACATGTTTATTGTGCAATGAAATTTTTCCCACTGATGCATGATTTATGGCAGCCATCAGCAGTGATGGGAATAACAGCGTTAAAAATAAACGGCGTTATATTTTCTAGTATGAACAATCTAACTAATTACTGTTCTTATTGTTACAACGCCATTCCCATTACTGACCATGAAATGCCATGCGTTACCAGGCTCGAAGGTGCAGTGGGCCGCCGCAGTCAAGTGTACATAGGGGAAACCCTGGTTGCGTTTACACACTTTCTGATAACCTCCAGATATTCCTACAAAGTCTTTATAATTGCAACACGGAGATCGCCAATTGTGTGGATTACTGTTACATTTTGTCCTTTATCGAGGTGCTGAAGAAAATTGTCTTTGTAAGGTTCTTGTAGGACTTTTTTTTTTTTCTTGGAGGAGGAAAGGTCCTCCACGCTTTTGGATCATTTTTTTCCGTTTTTTTCTCTCATCCGCCGCACCTTCGAAGACATCCTAAGGGAAACACTGGCAACAATCTACCACCATTCCTTCATCTTTCCGCGTCTCCATTCAAAACGGGGAGCATGTGATTTAAAGGGACAGACACTATAGGATAGGAAGAGAGAAGGTGTGTGCGTGTGACACTGAAGAATCCTATAGTCTTCCTAGTATCACGCTCGCCCTACATCTCTTTAGTACACGCCCATATTTCTTAAAGTAAAGGCAGAAGAACGTAATGCGCCTGGCCAGGCTTTCTATGTATTCATTCACATAGACATTAAATATGCAATAGAAACAAATAGATTACAAAATAGATAACATTCTATTCCTACAGAATAATAGTTAGTAATTTATGTGTCTGAGGCTTCAATATTAGGTAGGGTAGTTCATTTTTCCTCTGGGATAAACATAGTGTTTCTTCCACACATTTTCCAAATGTCTTTTTTTTTTGGCCCGGCCGGTATATCAGACCCAGCTTTTTAATGCATGTATCAGCCACACATTATTTATTATTAATAAGGTCCAGGCCATAATATAAGGAAATGTTAATTTTATTATTAACAGCTCAAGCACCTGGAATCTAAAGATTTTAGTTATGTTTTTGAATTAAGGGCTGGAAATTAATGTTTTATTTTTTCATTCATCGTTTAATCAAAGAAACAATCAACAGATTAATCAATTATTAAAACAATTATTGTAGTCCTAAGAATATTAATATATAAAAATAATTATATAACAGTATAACAGTTAAAAGTAATATTGCAAATGCCTTAGCTTTCATGCTGGAACTAAATGACGTCCTGCACTCGTATGCAGTAGAATGGAGGTTTATATATTTGGGCCCGGGGGCCAACAAGTTAAGTGTGTCGCATACATAGTGCCCCCCCCCCTAAAAAAAAAGAAGAAAAAAAATTAACCTTGTGGACAAGGAAAAAAAGTTCAGGCTCAGGAATGCCTACCCGCCATCACCCCTGGGAACCACAATATGACCATAAAAGAATGTCCTCTTAGCGTCATGTTAAAAACTTTCGACCAAGATGCATTAATTACCCAGAGAGGACGTTCTGATAACGTCCCAAATGTTCTATAAAGGTTAGGGACGTTTGACACTTCTAGGGGACTTCTAGGGGACTTTTGGGGAACGTTGAACAACGTCCTCAAAACGTCCTCTTCTACCGGGGTAGTTACTTAACTATAACTAATATAGTAACTATAACTAATTACTTTTAAAAAGTAACTTGCCCAACACTGGCTATCAGACATCAGGCATGAAATTATATGGTTAGCCTGGGTGTTTTCAAATACTTGATGTATTTTAGTCTGTGTGGCAGCCTATCACCTCTGATTGAAGATTTGTTATGGATATGGATAGTGTTTTCTTAGTTTCTACTCCAATATTTGTTGATACACTTGAGACATTGCCACTGTATACAATTCTGTTGAATTTTGCTCTGACTGTTGTAAATATTATTGGGATACAATTATTTTACGGTGTCTTATTTTGGTAAAATCCAGTGATTTTTCCATTCCCTCTTGGCACTGAAGTTGAATAGCTCTGCATTATTGGATTTTGGATGTTAATGGGAAATTTAAAAAGAGTTGTTGCCTATATGAATTTTTATAGTTGCATATGACTTGTTAACTAAAGTCAAAGGCGTGTTTTTGTCTTTTACAACTGAAAATTAAATACTAAAAACCTGTCGTTTATAATTAGGCCGTTTGTGTATTTTGGAAGTAGGAGGGGAACTCTTTTGAACAGGGTATGCTGTGCATGGGTTTGTGTTGATACTGTCGCATGACATGCCGTCTTTGGAG